>JARQOC010000006.1:7772998-7878834 GCA_033576535.1 Allobates femoralis | reverse complement strand
ACTTAATGAAACATGTACGCCCTTATAGGATTTAGAATGCAACAAGGGCCCATAAATCTAACCAAAACACGGGGGAAGGGGCTCAGGTCCAAATTTGACACCGGGCCCATCGGGCACTAATTACGCCACCGCCGACCTGGTGGGAGGTCAAGGGAGAGGATAACTAGTAAATAGTAAAGGCCGAGGGCAGATGGACCCAGCTTCTGAAGTGCAGTGCCATGATGAGATTAGGCTCACCTTTTCTGAAAGCTCGAAACTTTACTCCTATCAGAACTAAAGAGGTATCTGGTCTAAACAGGTAATCTCATAGATCGATGTGGGTCCCACAACTGGGATTGTCAGACAGAAGCCCCCAGCTCTTTCTGGGATGGAGACCTTGAAGTGAGCGCCAGCTCTCACATGGGTCTGCAGTGATGAAGATGGCGAGTGTCGGGCTGCTCTCTGTTCTTTCTTGGTTCCATAGACCTGGATACAACCAATCAGACCATCTGTGGGGGTAATGTAACCAGATCCCCTTGAATCTGTCATTGCCTATCCAGTTGGCTTAGACTTAAGGGAGCATATCGATATATTGGTGATATCGGTGGGATTGGCCAACAGCGTAATGTGTACGGGGCCTCCTAATTCTCACCCAACAACTGATATCAAGGTTGAGAAGGATCCAGCATTTTGGATTCCCGATGGCCGACCCTTTTATTCTCCCTAAGGAGTCTTATGGGCAACACAAGAGCTCTTGGAGGTATCCAGAGGAGACAAGCAATCATTTGGCCAAACGCTGTCTACTGTGATGGGGGCATTAGACTGAAGACCTCCTTTACTGTATGTGACGCAGATAGCAGCTTGTGATGTCAGACTCCAGAGCGCCCTTTGTTTCCGTCAGACCCCGGGGTACCATCATTATAGCCTGTGTATCTGGATGGTAAATCTGGAGCTGTCACATTTCCATCCATACCGGTCTGCAGTTACATGGCTGAGGGCAGCGAGTATTGGGCTGCTCTTGGTTCTGTCTTGGTGCCATAGACCTAAATGGACTCAATCAGACCATCGGTGTGGGGACCAGGTAACCAGATCCCCTTGAATCAGTCATCATCTATCCAGTTGGCTTAAGGCCCCGTTACACGTAGCGATATCGCTAACAATATCGCCGCAACGTCACAGGTTTTGTGACCTCGCCAGCGATATCGTTGCATGTGAAACCTAGCAGTGATCGCCCCCCCCCCCCCGCCGTGAGATCGCTGATTGTTACAGAACGGCCTGGACCATTTTTTCATCATTGGTCTCCCGCTGGGCATGCTGCATCCGGTATGTGTGACAGGGAAAACGACCAATGATCACCATGCTACGCTCCGTGACAGTGACAGATCCCAACGACTGTCAGGGGTCGCCGCACCAGCGACCACTTAGCAACATTCCAGCGATCCCTGCCAGGTCGTATCGTTGTCGGGATCGCTGGAATGTCGCTAGGTGTAACGGAGCCTTTAGACTTAAGACCCCCAAACCCATCAGACTAACATTGGCTGAACATATCATTATTGGTGGGATCGGCCAACAGTATAACGTGTACGGGGCCTCCTACTTCTCACCGAACAAATGATGTCAAGGTTGAGAAGGATTTGGCATTTTGGATTCCTTTCTTGGTCCCATAGAGCTGATTGGACCTTATCAGACCATCGTTGGGGAGCCATGTATGCAGATCCCCTTAAATCTGTCATCATCTATACTTGGCTTAGATTTAAGGCCCCCAGACCTTCAGACTAATGTTGGCTGAACATATCGGTATATTGGCGAGATCGGCCAACAATATAACGTGTACGGGGTCTCCTAATTCTCACCCAACAAATGATGTCAATGTTGAGAAGGATTTGGCATTTTGGATTCCTTTCTTGGTCCCATAGAGCTGACTGGACCTTATCAGACCATCGTTGGGGAGCCACGTATGCAGATCCCCTTAAATCTGTCATCATCTACCTAGTTGGCTTAGATTTAAGGCCCCAGACCTTCCGACTAACATTGGCTGAACATATCGGTATATTGGTGAGATTGGTGGGATCGGCCAACAGCATAATGTGTACGGGGCCTCCTAATTCTCACCCAACAAATGAGAAGGATTTGGCGTTTTGGATTACCAATGGTCGACCCTTTTGTCCTCCCTGAGGAGTCTGTTGGCGGCTCTCACCGGAAACCGAAACACCGGAACACTTGAAGGTATCGGGAGGAGCCAAACAATTGTTTCGCCAAACGCTGTCTACAGTGACGTAACCTGAAGCAAAAACTCCATTGGGGCCCCCAATTATTGCAAATCTTCAAGAGCATTAATCTTTTGGGGCCCTCTAGGCTCCAGGGCCCGGGTGCGATTGCAACCCCTGCACCTGTTTGCCCCTGGCTGTCTCCTGTGATGGGGGGACATTAGACCGGAAGACCTCTTTTATGTGGCGCAGATAGCGAGACTCCGGAGCTCCGGTCAGACCCCGGAGTACCGTCATTATAGTCTGGATGGTAAATGTGGAGCTGTCACATTCCCGTCCATACCCGGCAGCGAGCGCCTAGAAACCGGGACATCCAGGTCCTGTCACCTATCCGGAGAGCAATTAACAGAGAAGAACGACGGCGGTTCAGATTCCAACGCATCCCGGCCACTAAGTAGTTAATGATTTAATGAAGCGGTGGAGGAAAATCTCATTTGTGCTGCCCCTTGGAATTAGGAGAACCTCAAAGAGCAGATTTTCTGTGTATCTCGGTCCAATATTGCTACCTGCTGGGCTCCCAACGCGGTCTCTAAATAAATTGCAAGTGGCCTTGGGCAAACGGAACGCTCCGGCTTTGATCCAGGCAGAGAGAACATCGACAAGTGTTCAGTCAATCAATCACATCCACAAACTTCCAGGCTGGAGTCTTCCTGACAAGACGCTATTATTTATTTTTAAAATCATATATTTCATTATTGCAAAACACAAAGTCCCCGGTGGGGGCGCGCTCAATTATTGATGGCGCTTCTATAGGACTGGGTTTGTTATTTCTGACATGCTTGTCACTAACTATTGTTCAGAAGAGTTTACTAAAAGAAGCGAGTTGGAAAAGTTTGCGGCTCGGGTCTGTGGAGCTTCGTTTTACCGCCGCGTTCAAGGCGCCGACGTCTCTTCCCTCCTCACTGATCTCCTAACCGCTGATGACAATCGGATCTAGCGGACGCTCACTCTTTTCTCGTCGTCTCGGCGCAGCTCTCGGGCAACGTTTTAATAGCTGGAGACGTCAAGACTCTGCGCAGAGTGACAGGCGCGCCGCGCACACCCCGACGCCCGTCTCTGCTGAACACCGGCTTTAGTTAGGTGATTACTGTAAAGAGAACAAGTAAAATCAGCAGCACCATCAGCCTAATGCCGAGAACAGGGAGATCATCTACTGTATAAAACTAACTGAATACCACATAACTAATACTAGAACTAAACTATCTGCTCAGATATTTGCCTTGTCTACTTTTCTTCGCCATCTGATTGGTCCACGTGACCGGCCGGTGCTACAGAAAAAAAAGACAGCCGCCATATTGGTACACACCAGTAATGTACCAGCTGCATGCAGATGATCACCCCCGGGTCCTCTTCTGCCTCCGTGAAGCTGCAGCCTGCTCTGCACTCACCCTGCACTGTACTCACCCTGCACTGCACTCACCCTGCTCTGCACTCACCCTGCACTCACCCTGCACTGCACTCACCCTGCTCTGCACTCACCCTGCACTCACCCTGCACTGCACTCACCCTGCAGTGCACTCACCCTGCACTGTACTCACCCAGCAATGCACTCAACCAGCACTCACCCTGCACTGCACTCACCCTGCACTGTACTCACCCTGCACTGCACTCAACCAGCACTCACCCTGCACTGTACTCACCCTGCACTGTACTCACCCTGCACTGCACTCACCCTGCTCTGCACTCACCCTGCACTCACCCTGCACTGCACTCACCCTGCAGTGCACTCACCCTGCACTGTACTCACCCTGCACTGCACTCACCCTGCTCTGCACTCACCCTGCACTGTACTCACCCTGCACTGCACTCACCCTGCTCTGCACTCACCCTGCAATGCACTCACCCTGCACTCACCCTGCACTGCACTCACCCTGCACTCACCCTGCACTGCACTCACCCTGCACTGCACTCACCCTGCACTGCACTCACCCAGCAATGCACTCACCCTGCACTTCACTCACACTGCACTCACCCTGCACTGTACTCACCCAGCAATGCACTCAACCAGCACTCACCCTGCACTTCACTCACACTGCACTCACCCTGCACTGTACTCACCCAGCAATGCACTCAACCAGCACTCACCCTGCACTTCACTCACACTGCACTCACCCTGCACTGCACTCACCCTGCACTGCACTCACCCAGCAATGCACTCACCCTGCACTTCACTCACACTGCACTCACCCTGCACTGTACTCACCCAGCAATGCACTCAACCAGCACTCACCCTGCACTTCACTCACACTGCACTCACCCTGCACTGTACTCACCCAGCAATGCACTCAACCAGCACTCACCCTGCACTTCACTCACACTGCACTCACCCTGCACTGTACTCACCCAGCAATGCACTCACCCTGCACTCACCCTGCACTGTACTCACCCAGCAATGCACTCAACCAGCACTCACCCTGCACTTCACTCACACTGCACTCACCCTGCACTGTACTCACCCAGCAATGCACTCAACCAGCACTCACCCTGCACTGCACTCACACTGCACTCACCCTGCACTGTACTCACCCAGCAATGCACTCAACCAGCACTCACCCTGAACTGCACTCACCCTGCACTAACCCACCCTGCACTCTCCCTTCACTGCACTCACCCTGCACTGCACTCATCCTGTACTGCACTCATCTTGTACTGCCCTCACCCAGCACTACACTCACCCTGCACTCATCCTGCACTGCACTCACCTTGCTCTGCACTCATCCTGTACTGCACTCACCTTGCTCTACACTCATCCTGTACTGCACTCACCCTGCACTGCAGCGACCCTGCACTGCACTCACCCTGCACTCATCCTGAACTGCACTCATTCTGTACTGCATTCTCCCTGCACTGCACTCATCCTGTACTGCACTCACCCTGCAATGCACCGACCCTGCATTCACCCTGCACTGCACTCACCCTGCACTGCACTCATTCTGTACTGCATTCTCCCTGCAATGCACTCACCCTGCACTGCTCTAACACTGCACTCACCCTGCACTGCTCTCACCCTGCACTGCTTTCACCCTGCTCTGCACTCATCCTGTACTGCACTCACTCTGAAATGTACTCTCCCTGCAATGCACTCATCCTGCAATGCACTCAACTTGCACTGCACTAACCCTGCACTGCACTAACCCTGCACTGCCCTCACCCTGCACTGCTCTCCCCCTGTACAGCACTCACCCTGCACTAACCCATCCTGCACTCTCCCTGCACTGCACTCACCCTGCACTGCACTCATCCTATACTGCAGTCATCCTGTAGTGCCCTCACCCTACACTGCACTCACCCTGCACTGCACTCACCTTGTACAGCACTCATCCTGTACTGCACTCACCTTGCACTAACCCACCCTGCACTCTCCCTGCACTGCACTCACACTGCACTCACCCTGCACTGCACTCACCCTGCACTGCACTCACACTGCACTCACACTGCACTCACCCTGCACTGTCTGTGCACTGCACTCACCCTACACTGCACTCATCCTATACTGCACTCATCCTATACTGCACTCACCCTGCACTGCACTCACCCTGCACTGCACTCACCCTGCACTCATCCTGTACTGCACAATATAATCGCACATGTTCTACAATCAACCAATGCGATACAATATGGCCCATCTAATGAGAGATAATAACATATTATACTTGTACTGATATTGTGGCGCTCCTGTGGTCCGGTCGCCACTACTAGTTTGCGGCAATCCGGGGTTGGTAAATCTAGTCACCCACAAACACACCAACACACCCGGTCCTAGAGCTAGCGGGTGAACCAGGGTAGTGGGACGGCTCAGGCAGCCCGTGGGATGGCGGGGGGGTAAGGTGGTGGGTGGGAAGTTAGGAAGAGAAGTCAGGAAGTGGGAAAAGGGACAGAGCACAGGAAGTGGACAGTCCAGGGAGGGAGTTGAGAAGAGAACACGAAAGAGAAGGACCTGGAGGGCTTGAGCGGCATGTGGCTCACCCCAGGCCCCAGGACCACAGATTGCAGAGAGACAGATGGAGCCCTAGGGGCGCGGGCAGTGAGCGATCCACCCGTACGCCCGAGTCTGCAGTGAAGCGGAGGGGCAGCGCGAGAATCAGGGGCCCGGCCCTAAAGGTGGCGAGGAGGCTCCAAGCTCCAACCACGGAACCGGTGGCCACGAGACCTAGAGGAGCTGTGACCAACTCCTAACACAGCGCAAGGAAGGCAGCCGTACTAGGGCCAGGGGACCTAGCCGGTCACCCAAGAAGGCCCGTGGCTGCTGGATCGGGGCTCTGTGTGTGGAGGCGCGTGCAGGAAGGAGGAAAACAGGCAGCGCAGGGAGAGGAAGGCCTGAGAGGAAAGGAACACAAAAGGGGTGCACTGAACAACCCCTCCTGGTCGCCAAGGAATACCCGGGCCGCTAATGCACTTGTGCTGTAACCTGAAGTACCTGACGAGAGACGCCGAGTAAACCGGGTTGGAACTCAGACTGTGTGTGAGACTCTTATTTCCAGCCTGGGCCTGGAGAGCGGTAGACTGCTAAACCGCACAGATAGGAGGGCCCTGCAAGCGAGCCGCCCTGACCTTGCCCAACAGCCAGCTCTGCCCCACTGGCCCTCCATCACCCCAGTTCCATTCCATTCTGGATGTCCAGGGGACCCCCTCCTCCTGTGGGGAGCAAAACCATCACAGCTGCAACTCCATCATCCCCAAAGGTCCCAGACCGCAGCAGCGGCCCTACCGGCCGCCTTCCACAGGTGGCGTCACAACAAACTCTTAAACTTTTACCTTTTCCTTCTGTGGTGTTGGATGGGGCAGAGGTCCGGGCTCTGTGGTGTTGGATGGGGCTGAGGTCCGGGCTCTGTGGTGTTGGATGGGGCTGAGGTCCAGGCTCTGTGGTGTTGGATGGGGCTAAGGTCCAGGCTCTGTGGTGTTGGATGGGGCTAAGGTCCAGGCTCTGTGGTGTTGGATGGGGATAAGGTCCAGGCTCTGTGGTGTTGGATGGGGCTGAGGTCCGGGTTCTGTGGTGTTGGATGAGGCTGAGGTCCGGGCTCTGTGGTGTTGGATGGGGCTGAGGTCCAGGCTCTGTGGTGTTGGATGGGGCTGAGGTCCGGGCTCTGTGGTGTTGGATGGGGCTGAGGTCCGGGCTCTGTGGTGTTGGATGGGGCTGAGGTCCGGGGTCTGTGGTGTTGGATGGGGCTGAGGTCCACGCTCTGTGGTGTTGGATGGGGCTGAGGTCCGGGCTCTGTGGTGTTGGATGGGGCTGAGGTCCGGGCTCTGTGGTGTTGGATGGGGCTGAGGTCCAGGCTCTGTAATGTTGGATGGGGCTGGGGTCCGGGCTCTGTGGTGTTGGATGGGGCTGAGGTCCGGGCTCTGTGGTGTTGGATGGGGCTGAGGTCTAGGCTCTGTGGTGTTGGATGGGGCTGAGATCCGGGCTCTGTGGTGTTGAATGGGGCTGAGGTCCAGGCTCTGTGGTGTTGGATGGGGCTGGGGTCCGGGCTCTGTGGTGTTGGATGGGGCTGAGGTCCGGACTCTGTGGTGTTGGATGGGGCTGAGGTCCGGGCCTTGTGGTGTTGGATGGAGCTGGGGTCCGGGCTCTGTGGTGTTGGATAGGGCTGAGGTCCGGGCTCTGTGGTGTTGGATGGGGCTGAGATCCGGGCTCTGTGGTGTTGAATGGGGCTGAGGTCCAGGCTCTGTGGTGTTGGATGGGGCTGGGGTCCGGGCTCTGTGGTGTTGGATGGGGCTGAGGTCCGGACTCTGTGGTGTTGGATGGGGCTGAGGTCCGGACTCTGTGGTGTTGGATGGGGCTGAGGTCCGGGGTCTGTGGTGTTGGATGGGGCTGAGGTCCGGGCTCTGTGGTGTTGGATGGGGCTGTGGTCCAGGCTCTGTGGTGTTGGATGGGGCTGAGGTCCGGGCTCTGTGGTATTGGATGAGGCTGAGGTCCGGACTCTGTGGTGTTGGATGGGGCTGAGGTCTGGGCTCTGTAGTGTTGGATGGGGCTGAGGTCTGGGCTCTGTGATGTTGGATGAGGCTGAGGTCCAGTGTCTGTGGTGTTGGATGGGGCTGGGGTCCGGGCTCTGTGGTGTTGGATGGGGCTGGGGTCCAGGCTCTGTGGTGTTGGATGGGGCTGGGGTCCGGGCTCTGTGGTGTTGGATGGCGCTGAGGTCCAGGCTCTGTGGTGTTGGATGGGGCTGAGGTCCAGGCTCTGTGGTGTTGGAAGGGGCTGAGGTCCGGGCTCTATGGTGTTGGATGGGGCTGGGGTCCGGGCTCTGTGGTGTTGGATGGGGCTGAGGTCCAGGCTCTGTGGTGTTGGATGGGGCTGAGTTCCGGGCTCTGTGGTGTTGGATGGGGCTGAGTTCCGGGCTCTGTGGTGTTGGATGGGGCTGAGGTCCGGGCTCTGTGGTGTTGGATGAGGCTGAGGTCCGGGCTCTGTGGTGTTGGATAAGGCTGGGGTCCAGGCTCCATTATGTTGGATGGGGCTGAGGTCCGGGCTCTGTGGTGGTGGATGGGGCTGAGGTCCAGGCTCTGTCGTGTTGGATGGAGCTGAGGTTCAGGCTCTGGGTTGTTGGATGGGGCTGAGGTCCAGGCTCTGTGATGTTGGATGGGGCTGAGGTAAGGACTCTGTGGTGTTGGATGGAGCTGAGGTCCAGGCTCTGTGGTGTTGGATGGGGCTGAGGTCCGGGCTCTGTGGTGTTGGATGGGGCTGAGGTCCAGGCTCTGTGGTGTTGGATGAGGCTGAGGTCCAGGCTCTGGTGTCGGATGGGGCTGAGGACCAGGCTCTGTGGTGTTGGATGGGGCTGTGGTCCGGGTTCTGTGGTGTTGGATGGGGCTGAGGTCCGGGCTCTGTGGTGTTGGATGGGGCTGGGGTCAGAGCTCTGTGGTGTTGGATGGGGCTGAGGTCCAGGCTCTGTGGTGTTGGATGAGGCTGAGGTCCAGGCTCTGGTGTCGGATGGGGCTGAGGACCAGGCTCTGTGGTGTTGGATGGGGCTGTGGTCCGGGTTCTGTGGTGTTGGATGGGGCTGAGGTCCGGGCTCTGTGGTGTTGGATGGGGCTGGGGTCAGAGCTCTGTGGTGTTGGATGGGGCTGAGGTCCAGGCTCTGTCGTGTTGGATGGGCTGAGGGTCCAGGCTCTGGGGTGTTGTATGAGGCTGAGGTCCAGGCTCAGAAAAATGCAGTCAGGGGGTAAGGTATTCATCAAACCCAGACTCCTCCATACAGTCACAGTTATAGCAGTGTGATCCGTCACAAAACACGTCTCCTCCAGAGTCCAGTACTGGCGTCTTTACAGCGCTGCATCCGATGCTCAGCTTTGTGCTTGGTGATGTACGGCTGCAGCTGCTTGGCATTGTGCTTGGTGATGTACGGCTGCAGCTGCTCAGCATTGTGCTTGGTGATGTACGGCTGCAGCTGCTCGGCATTGTGCTTGGTGATGTACGGCTGCATCTACTCAGCATTGTGCTTGGTGATGTACGGCTGCAGCTGCTCGGCTTTGTGCTTGGTGATGTACGGCTGCAGCTGCTCAGCGTTGTGCTTGGTAGTGTATGGCTGCAGCTGCTCGGCATTGTGCTTGGTGATGTACGGCTGCAGCTGCTCGGCATTGTGCTTGGTGATGTACGGCTGCAGCTGCTCAGCATTGTGCTTGGTGATGTACGGCTGCAGCTGCTCGGCTTTGTGCTTGGTGATGTACGGCTGCAGCTGCTCAGCATTGTGCTTGGTGATGTACGGCTGCAGCTGCTCGGCATTGTGCTTGGTAATGTATGGCTGCAGCTGCTTAGCTATAAAGCTCCCGGCGTGCGCAGTGTTTTTGCTGATGTTACAGAGAAGGTCTGGACTCTGCAGTTATTGGGTCAGCAGAGCGGTGGGGACTTTTCTGCTCCTCAGCGCTCGGCCCTTCGCTCTGCAACGTTACAGGGTCTGAGTTACTGCGGTTTCTTCCACTTCTCAATAATAACACTCACAGGTGATGGGGGAAGATTCAGCAAGAAGAAATGTCATGTACGGACTTGTTACCCCGGTGGCATCTATTACAGGATCAGTGAGCTCCGCGCCACCGGCTGCTCTTTCTGCAAAGGTGGACAGCATGGCGGGGGAGTGGTGGATATAAACCCGCGGGATGAGGGAGCCCAGAGGTTATACACTGGGGAAAATGTGGCCAAAGGTTTTACCAGGGTGGGGGGTTATATGTCAAGCCCACTGGGACGGGGGTACTCGGTACCGGACCTGGTCTGCTGCTGGGGGATGTCACGGGTGGTCCTGGTCCGGACCGTGTCTCGGGCCCTGGCAATAATAAGGGGATATTTACAGGGGAGAATAGTTTGTTGTGACGCCACCCACGGTGTGTGGTCAGTAATGGGACCACCGCTGCTGCAGAATCTCCGGGGTGATGTTAGGCAGCTTAGATGGTACTGCTCTCCGTAGGTAGAAGCAAGGTCCCCGGGGCAGTGGTTGTTATAGTCTATGGTGGATATGGTAGTAAGGGGGTGAATAGTGGAGACAGTTGCTGCTTGTGAGGGAGTTGTGAGGGAGAGCAGGGTTTGCAGGGATTATAATGAGGGTTGTAGTCGACACAGGCACTTACTTTGCATTTGCAGGACTGGTTGTCTTGGTGCTGGATGAGGTATGGTAATAGGTGCAATTCACTTACTCTCCTGCTGCTGCAGCCTTGTGTCCAGCTCTGCAGATGGGGATCTCTGCTGTTGAATTTAGGGCAAAGGGTGCAATTAACACACAGACTCACAGGTTTGCAGTTTTCCAGGTCTTTACTGAAGATGATGGTAATTCAGCTTAGTACTGTCCACGGAGTTTGTACTGGGGCCAGGTTGCTCCCACCCTGTCCGGGGTCCTCAGCTTCCTCGTGCTGCGCTGTGTGTGTGTGTCCTGGCTGCTGCTGCTAGCTGAGCTGCTGGCACTGTCTCACTCTCCCTCTCTCTCTGCTGGTACCCCTTGGCTAAGCAACTTGAGTCTTCTGTGTTGTGCTGACCCCGCTGTGTTGCTTTGCTCTGGTACTGTGGTGGTCTAGAGACTCCACTATTCCTGGATTCACTGTGCTGTGGGTGCCAGCCACAGTCTCGGATCCGGTGTCCGTTCTGTGCGCTCCTCTGGGGCGAGTGGTGATTGCACTCAAGCTCCCAGATGTGGTTCTCTGTCTGTAATTCTCCTCTCCTCAGACCCTGGCTAGGCCTGAACTCCAGCAGCAGATTGTGGAGAAGCCTGGCACAGCTCCTTTTACACCACAATCTCCCTCTCTCCGTTCTCCCTGGAACTAAACTAACTACTTCCTGTGGACCTGGAGTATATAAGAGAGCAGATTGTGCTCCCCCTCCTGGCCCAGAGGTGCTAGTGTAAGTCAGTGTGTTGTGGGGGAGGGAACCCGTGTGATGTTACTGTGGCACATTAACCCCTGGGGTGCCACATATACTCCGGAGGCTAGACGTTGTACACCGGGGGAGCTACTACATTATCTGTATACACCAGAGTCTCTGGTTGCCACAGTGGCATTGCCTCCCTTAGAGGGGTGATATCATGCCTGTAAGCAGGAGGAGGTCCCCATGCCAGGTAATACACAGCATGCAACACAATTCCTACTCCAGGCCAGAAGGGGGAGCTCTATAACCCGGCTTCAGGGGAGCTGCTCTCTCTGGTCAGGAGGAGGAGGCAGTTAAAGAGGTCCTGTCACCACCCCTGAATGCAGTATGTCTGCTGCATTCAGGGAAGGGGTCCTCCATGTCTCTACCGCCCCTGTAAGTTGTACATAACACTTTAGAAAGTGTACAAATAAGGAGTCAATGTGGACTTACTCAGTATGGCGTCATCACTGTTCCCGGGAATCCTCCCGCCTCCTTCCTCATTGTGCCACCTCCAGCCCTCCCAGTGCCGCCTCCTGGCTCTGTGTGTCTCCGCTCCTCGCCTGCTCATGCTCCTCTGCGTCTGAAGTCACGCAGGCGCAGAGCGAGCAATGGGCTGGCGTGGGTCCTGGCAGCTGAAACGCCTCCTGCTGGTGACGTCCGTGCCGGAGCCCGCCCTGCTATACATAATCTGGAGCAGGGTGGGCTCCGACACTGACGTCACTGGCAGGAGGCGTTTCAGCTGCCGGTATCCACGCCAGCCCATTGCTCGCTCTGCGCCTGCGTGACTTCAGACGCAGGAGGGGAGACACATAAAGGAGGCAGCACAGAGAGGGCTGGAGGCAGGGAGGACACCAGGGAACAGCGATGACTCTGATGCACCCCCAGGCTATGGGGTACTCGGGAACCGGGCTGGTGGCGGTCTCTCGGGGATCACAGTAGTCGTGACCCGGTCCCGTGACCTGGGATCAGTCCAAAAAAGGGTATTTACAAGGGATTTGTCGTGACGCCACCCGGGGTATGTGGTTAATAGAACCGTATTCCTGCTGGGGACGGTGACTTGGGGCAGCGTGGATGGAAAGCCCTCCTCGGTCGGGTAGGGCTGATAGTCCCCAGCGCAGGAGGGATGGTTTGGATTGGGCTTTGTGAGGGATCGTGATTCATCGTGCAGGGCTGACAGGCTGTGGCTCCTCAGGTGGGACTTTTCTGTGACGCTGCAAGTATAGAGCTCTGTTACAGGCACAGGGCAATAGGCGTAATTAACACACACAGACTCCTGATAGCCGTTTCTCAGTCTGTTTACTGGAGTGAGGTAGTTGTTACAAGCTGTCCCTGGAGTCTGGAGAGCAGTTCAGAGTATTTCTCACCTGGCGGGGTCATGTTGGCTTCCTCACTGTGTTTGCGTAGTGGCCCTGCAGTTGCTTAAGCTAGGCTGCCGGCCCTGTCTCTGTCTGCGTCTACCAATATGACAGGCAACTCGACTCCTTCACTTCTCTGCCCCACCCGGGAAGTCAGTGTTTTTGGATTCTATATGTTGCTGTGCCCCTGGCACTGTGTAGCTGGAGAATCTGGAGTCCCCCACTTCCTGGTGTTGACTGCCGGTGTGTGTGAACCTGCACAGTCTCGGACTCCGGTGTCCGTTCTTGTGGTGTTCCTCTGCGGGAGGGGAGGCACGGGTGATGCAGCCTCCCGGTGTGTTGTTCTCTCTCCTCTCCTCAGACCCAAACCTTAGGCCTGGTGTTCGTCATGGAACTCTGAGATAGGCTTAGCACGGCCCTTTTACACTCAGGTCCTCTGTACAGTCCTCACAGGAACTGAACTCTTCACAACCCTCCCAGGAGCTGAACTGAACTTGTTGCTCCTCAGACCAGAATATATAGGGGAGCTCACCCTGAAGCCGGGCTTGGTCTCCCCCTTCTGTCTGGGAGGTGTTGGTGTTGTGTGTTGCCTGAGTGGAATACCCCTTACTGCTCTCTGGTGACACCTAACAATGGTGACACTGTGGCACTATGACTCTGGGGTGCCACAACTCCATACTGAGTAAGTCCCTCCGGACTCCTTATCTGTGCACTTTCTAAAGTGTTATGTACAACTTACAGGGAGGCTAGAGACACGGGGGACCCCCTCCCTGAATGCAGCAGACATACTGCATTTAGGGGTGCTTTCACTTTGGAAAGCCCCAGGGGGTGACATGTCCTCTTTAAGTCTGTTAGGCAGTTAGTCTGAGGAGAGGGAAGAGAGAGGAGTAGAGACAAGGGCTCTGGAGGATTGGAGCTGCACCAGAGCTCATCCCGGAGTGGAGCGCTGACAAATAGGACACCAGAGTCCTTGACTGTGCGGGTGCTGTACGCCCCGACAGCCGAATCTGTAGGGCAGCAAGACTGAACACCCGGGGGCACCACAGCAGACCAAGAGCCTGGAGCTGCCAGTGGAGAAAGGCAGTGCCCGTGATAGGCTCGTGCTATCTGCCACACAGGTTAGAACCAACACTTAGGAGAGGACCACAGCATAGCTACAGGCAGCAGGGACCCGAACAAGGAGCACATTAGGAAGGCCTCCAACCCCACCTGGCGAGGTGGACCCCCAAATGCTTCTAGGCTAGCTGAACTCCTTCTATTATCTGTAACTAGTACACCAGACTGCATTATCATCTACCAAGAAGTAAAAGGTAAAGAAAGCTGCACTTTTTCTGTGTCCCTTGTTTATTCTCTGCACCCTAATGGTTACCACCACCTGAACAGACTGCCCTACCTGCCCTGGGGCCCCGCTCCACCCGTGGGGAGATGTACCATCTTTGCTGTGTCACCAACTGCCCCAGTAGTCCTGAACCGCAGCATCGGCCATCCAATTGCCGAATACCACGGGTGGCATTACGACTTAATCCCATGTAATTATCCCCCTTTTTTAACAGGGTCACAGAGCCGGGTCACGCCACCATGACATCCCCAAAGAATTGTACGGCCCGGTTCCAAGTACCCCATGGTCCTGGCACGGCATGCCAACTTGGCGTCACGAACAGGATTTCACAACCTTAAGGTCCTGTGTGGTATAAACTTTATTGAACTGTTTGGTAACCGACATAATCACGGTGCGCGAGAAGCAGAAGGGGCATGTTGTCTTCGGCAAAGCCCAAGAAAGAGTGTGAAGAGAAGTCACGCCCCGTGCTCTGATGTCAGGAGGCCCCGACCCGGATCCCTGAAGAAGGCGATCTGTCCTGCCTGCGGAGCAGGAAACTGATAATTCAACCGAGCTTCAGAACCTGGCCAAGGTTCACTAGGGGGGAGGAAATGTCCAACCAGGATGGAGATCCAGCAGCGGCCGAAGCCGCAGCCCCTATGATGCCTTTATCAACGCCATACATACCAGGAGTGGCCTGGTTACCGCAATACTCAGGGGAGTTGCACACCCCGAGCGATTTCAAGGAGAGACTGCGTAGGTTGTTTGAAGTGTACCCCCTGTCTGAGAGCCAAAAAGTCAGCATCTTCATTGGTCAGTTAATTGGTGCGGCCCAGAGGGAGGTAAAGTCCTGGCCGGACACCGATAAAAGAACTGTTAAGCAAATCCTGGCCAGGCTGAAGGACACCTCTGATACCCGCACCGGGCAGAGATTACAATGACATTTTTTCGGGTACAAACAAAGGGTGCAGGACAGTATACGGGACTATGCCCTTAATCTCAAAAAGGTGCTATGGGCCATTAAACAGGTTGACCCCAACAGCGTGCAAGACGAGGACAGACTGCTAACCGAACAGGTTATTGAGGGGCTCCTGTCTAACACCCACCAGACACAGCTGCCTATTATGGCCCTACAAAACCCTGATCTGGACTTTGTACAATTTAAAGACTGGGCCATTCAAGTGCAGCGAGAACCAACCCCAAGTAGCATTGCACCTCCCCGGTGCCCAGCTATAACGTACCACCAGGAGGCGGCATCAGCCTTTGCCATAAGTGGGGAGGAAAGAGGTGACCATTAAGGTGGGGCGAGTAGAGTTGAAAGACCAAGGTCTGATAATCGTGGATATTGATTGGCAAGAATGTAATCCAATGATCACTTTAGGCACTAATGTGATAGACAATTGTCTTGGAGAGATTATTGTTTTGTTACAACAGGTGGTAGGGACTTCCAGCTCCAGCCAGCAGAGGGTCTTACAAAAAGAGTTCAAAGCCCTAACGCAAAGGCAACAGGTAAAGTTGTCTGGTGGAGAAGTCGGCAGTGTGAGGGTGAGGGACCCATTCCCCATTGTGATTTCCTCCAAAGCTGAGATGTTAATATGGTGTCAAGTGGCAATAGGAATAAGAGACCAGGAATACCAGGCCCTAGTAGAACCCATGTACTCTGATAGTAGGCCCACCATCCTGACAGCCATGGGGTGATCGATGTCCGCAAGGGGAGGGTACTTGTACGAATCTTGAATTGTGGGGAGAAAGAGGTCAAACTACCTTGGAATGCCACCATCACCAAGCTGTTCACTGTCAATAATAATGAAATAAAGGCAGTGGATCCCTTGGTCCCGTCCGACCAGGCGGAGAACAATGGCTCTGCAGAGCAACTGGAGGACTGGTATCAGAAGCTGCATGTAGGCACTGACTCCACCCCTTCGCACCAAAAGAATGGGGTGTACCGGGTGGTTCAAGAGTATAAACGGGTGTTTAGCAAAAATCCATTAGACTTTGGGCAAGCAAAATGGGTCCAACACCATATCCCCACCGGAGACCATCCGCCCATTAAATATAGGTACCATCCTGTACCCCCAGCTCACTATCAATGTGCCAAAGGTATGTTACAGGAGATGAGGGAGGCTGGGGTTATCAGAGATAGTTGAAGCCCCTGGGCAGCTCTGTTAGTCCTCATTAGAAAGAGAGATGGTACAATGAAGATGTGTGTTCATTACAGGCAGATAAACCACATAACACATAAAGATGCCTACCCGTTACCACGAATTGAGGAATAATTAGCTGCCCTGAGATCTGCTAACTATTTCTCAACCTTGGATCTCACCATTGGGTATTGGCAGGCTCCCGTGGCAGAGGCGGACAGAGAGAAGACCGCACTTACAACACCAATGGGCCTCTGCAAGTTCAACTGCATGCCATTCGGACTCTGCAATGCATCGGGAACGTTCCAGAGGTTAATGGAGTGCTGTCTGGGACATGAAAACTTTGAAACTGTGCTGCTGTACCTGGATGACATCATTGTCTACTCGAAGACGTATGAGGACCACCTGAAGCACCTGGCCGAGGTGTTGGAGGCATTATTCAACTTTGGCCTGAAGGGGAAGCCGTCCAAATACCACCTCTTAAAGTCCAAAGTGCAGTACCTCACATAAAAACAATAGTACAGCGGTCTCAGGGAGCGCCAAAGGAATACTGGACAAATTAGTGGATAAGAACCGACCTTTATTCTTCCTCCAATACCACTGCCACAACGCGTTTCAACGGTCTAAGCCGTCTTCATCAGGTGAGTGCACTGGCACTTTTTATTTATACAAATAGCCCTGTGTGTCTACACATGCGCCCTTTTCTTTTTCTTTCTGAAAGTGCAGTACCTGGGCCACGTGGTAAGCGCAGAAGGCGTGGCACCAGACCCTGACAAAGTCACCGTGATCAGGAACTAGCTGAGACCCACCACTATCAAGGAAGTATGGCAGTTCCCGGACTGGTAGGCTACTACCGGAGGTTTATCAATGACTTCACCAAGATAGCGGCACCCTGCAGGACCTCTTAGTGGGCCAGTTCAAGAAGGCCAAGAACCTGAGTCTTCCATTTGGGTGGAGCAGTGGAGTGGAAGAATCATTCACCCGGTTGAAGTTGGCTCTCACGGGACACGAAGTCCTGGCTTACCCTGACTATGGTCAACCATTTATACTCTACACAGATGCCTGCAATGTGGGATTGGGAGCTGTATTGTCCCAGCTGTAGAAAGGCAGAGAGAGAGTGATTGCGTACGCCAACAGAAAGCATTGTAGATTTTCATTTGTTGTTGTTATTTACTGTTCTTGTTATGTTTCCTCAGTCCGGGACATACTGAAGTTAACTAGGGGGGAATGTGGAGTGCTGACAAATAGGAAACCAGAGTCCTTGGCTGTGCGAGTGCTGTATGCCCCGACAGCCGAATCTGGAGCGTAGGTGGTTGCAAGCCCCCTGGCCAGACCAAACACCCAGAGGCACCACAGCAGACCAAGAGCCTGGGGCTACCAGTGGAATGGCAGTGCCCGTGATAGGCTCATGCTATCTGCCACACAGGTTAGAACCAACATTCAGGAGAGGCCACAGCATAGCTACAGGCAGCAGGGACCCGAAAAAAGGAGCGCAGTAGGAAGGCCTCTAACACTACCTGGCGAGGTGGACCCCCAAATGCCTCCAGGCTAGCTGGACTCCTTCTATCATCTGTAACTAGTACCCCGGACTGCATTATCGTCTACCAAGAAGTAAAAGGTAAAGAAAGATGCACTGTTCTGTGTCCCTTGTTTATTCTCTGCACCTTAACAGGTATCACCACCTGAACTGACTGCACTACCTTCCTGTGGCCCCACTTCACCCGTGGGGAGATGTACCATCTATGCTATGTCACCAACTGCCCCAGTGTGCCTGAACCGCATCGTCGGCCATCCAATTGACGAATACCACGGGTGGCGTCACAAATTAATTCCCCCTATAAACTTCCCCCATTTTTATGACACAGCCAGGGTCACGCCACCATGACATCCCTGAAGAATTGAATGGCCTGGTTCTGAGTGCCCCACGGCCCAGGAGGGGTGTGTCATATGCTCGCAGAGTCACTGTGTCACTCTTACATGGGACTGCAGGTTACATCTACTACATTATCTGTACTCAGAGATATCACTGTGTTATCTGTGGAGTTACATAGGACTGCAGGTGACATCTACTACATTATCTGTACTCAGATATCACTGTGATATCTGTGGTGTTACATAGGACTGCAGGTGACATCTACTACATTATCTGTACTCAGAGATATCACTGTGTTATCTGTGGTGTTACATAGGACTGCAGGTGACATCTACTACATTATCTGTACTCAGAGATATCACGGTTATCTGTTGTGTTACATGGGACTGCAGGTGACATCTACTACATTATCTGTACTCAGAGATATCACTGTGTTATCTGTGGTGTTACATAGGACTGCAGGTGACATCTACTACATTATCTGTACTCAGAGATATCACTGTGTTATCTGTGGTGTTACATAGGACTGCAGGTGACATCTACTACATTATCTGTACTCAGAGATATCACTGTGTTATCTGTGGTGTTACATAGGACTGCAGGTGACATCTACTACATTATCTGTACTCAGAGATATCACTGTGTTATCTGTGGTGTTACATAGGACTGCAGGTGACATCTACTACATTATCTGTACTCAGATATCACTGTGTTATCTGTGGTGTTACATAGGACTGCAGGTGACATCTACTACATTATCTGTACTCAGAGATATCACTGTTATCTGTGGTGTTACATAGGACTGCAGGTGACATCTACTACATTATCTGTCCTCAGAGATATCACTGTGTTATCTGTGGTGTTACATAGGACTGCAGGTGACATCTACTACATTATCTGTCCTCAGAGATATCACTGTGTTATCTGTGGTGTTACATAGGACTGCAGGTGACATCTATTACATTATCTGTACTCAGAGATATCACTGTGTTATCTGTGGTGTTACATAGGACTGCAGGTGACATCTACTACATTATCTGTACTCAGAGATATCACTGTGTTATCTGTGGTGTTACATAGGACTGCAGGGGACATCTACTACATTATCTGTACTCAGAGATATCACTGTGTTATATATGGTGTTACATAGGACTGCAGGTGACATCTACTACATTATTTGTACTCAGAGATATCACTGTGTTATCTATGGTTTTACATAGGACTGCCGTTTTCTTGTCATTCTGTGGTTGTGATGTCACCGCTTCCTCTCGGGGTGTTGCGTTGTGAGTGACATGTGTCCTTGAAGCCTCCCGGCGGTGTGATGACAGATTGGCGTCCCTGATGTCGCCGGGGGCGGTGGAGGCTCGTGGTGTCTTGATTTCCTATGGATGATGGCGTTAGATCTGCCTCTTGTACCTGTGTTTCTGCATCGCAGACGGATGATTTTTTGTTAATATTCAGTATCTGGAGAGCAGATATTACCTCTCCGCCTCCTCTAAGATTCTCTTTAATGTTGTTCCCTAAACAAGGAGAAACAAATAGAAGAAATGAAATCAAAGCCGCTTCGTTCCTTATTTATGATTCTTCCATTGGAGAAGGATTGAGATAACAGATGCAAAATAATGCACCCGGTGCCCCTCCCCGCCCAAACCGGGGCGCAGCCTGTCCCACAGCTCCGAATCATGACCCGGACTCGTGTCAGTGGCTTGATCTGTGTACGATCCACATTGCATACAGTGTGGCGCCCTGTGCCAGGTAAAGCCACAGAACCAACTAGGGATTTCCATATCTGGTACTCGCATACACCCAACACCTTCCACTCCAGACCTGTAGGGGGAGCTCCACTGGTTGCTGTTAAGTCAGATCCCCTATAAATACAGGTGCTGGGGGCGGAATTAGCAGAGTGTGCCGCCACTAGGAGAACTGTGAAGTCAGCTCAGAGCTAGTGAACTAAACTGGTTACCGGAGCCGTGCTAGGCCCGAGATCAGTGCACCGCCAGAGCCAGTGTGAGGTCCAAAGAGTGAGGACGAAAGTCAGAGGAGCCATCCCGGCTCACCCCAGGAGAACAACGGTCACTGGAGACCGAGTCTGCACACAGGGAAAGAGATCAGCCCAGCAGAGAATCCAGCACACCGTGGAGGCTTAGCTTCCCGGACACCCACAATTGAGAGCCAGGAGCCGCAGGAGACATAGCGGTAGCCAAGAGAGAGCCCTCAGTGCAGCAACATGGGTGTGGAGAAAGAGGAGGTCAGGACAGGTTTCATACACACCAGACTCAAGACAAGGGAAAAGAACAAGGAGGCCTATAACTCACTCGGTATGGAAATCCTAAAGTGCACCCTTCAACTCTGGATGTGTACCTGGAGAATCATCAGTTAAAGGTACAGAAAAAGACTTAACTGCAGAAGTAGTAGCTAAGACCTTCCAGAATTGTTTCTGTCGACCACACGGGTATCCAGATCAAGTATTAACAGATCTAGGATCCGCATTTGAATCACAACTGTTCCAAGAGTTCCTAGGATTGTATAATTGCAAGAAAATCAGAACTACACCGTATCATCCGCAAACAAATGGTCTTTGCGAGAAAATTAACAACATCATCATTGATATGTTGAAGACTTTACCACTTGAAGAAAGGAATCAGTGGCCAGAAAAGCTACCTGACTTAGTGGATATCTACAATCACATCCCTGTAAGTTCTACCAACTACGCACCAGCATATTTAATGCGAGCAAGACCTGGAAAACTCCCAATTGACTTGGAGATGGGAACTGTAGAACCAAACCAAGAATTATCACCGTCAACAACAGTACAAGAAAGTTCAGGAATGTGTGGAAAAGAACTTACATCAAATCAGAAGTAAACAAGAACATGACTTCAACAAACATGCCTCAGCTGAACCCTTGCTACCAGGTGAACTAGTTCTCAAAACAAAAAGAAGAAACAATCCGGTTAGGTTTCATGCTTGCCAGACCTAGAACAAGAGAGCTAAATCAGGAGGTCTACAACCCTACTCGCTGTGGAGATCCCAAGGTGTTTTCCTTCACTCCGGACGTGTGTACCTGTAACTAGTCATCAGTAAAGGTACCAAAAGACTTTAATGTGTGCATGTCCCTCCTTCCATCTATCCTGCACCACACTGACTACGCTCCCCTACTACAACCCTGTACAGAAACAACTGTGCTGCCCTATTCCAACATTACAACCCTTAGCCCCGGGGACCCCGCTCCTCCTGAAGGGAGCTACTCCATCTTGCTGCCGCCCATCACCCCGGAGGCCCAAGCAGCGCTGGTGTCATTACCGCAATCTACAGGTGGCGTCACGAATAGACATTTTTATCATTTTCTTTTTTTACATATCCTTGACCACCAAGGCCACAGCCTCAGGCACCGCTACCAGTGACTCCCAAACTGCGCCTGAGATCTTAGTCCCCTGGGCCTGGGTGGGTCAACCGCTTTTACTGGGTTGGCATGAGAAGTTCCATTGAGAGATGGTATAGAATCTGTGGACCATGTCACCTTAAAAGAAAAGACCAGCAAAGCCAAAAAGCTCCACTACAACCAATTGTTACCAAGAGACCTCTTGAATTAGTAGCCTTTGATCATGTGAAGTTGACACCCAGCAGAACAGGGTATAACTACACTCTTACCATGATTGATCACTACTCTAGATTCTTAGTAGTAGCACCAGTCAATGACTTAACTGCAGAAGTAGCAGCCAAGACTTTCCAGAATTGTTTTTGTAGACCCCATGGGTACCCAGACCAGGTACAAACAGATCAAGGTTCTGCATTTGAATCACAACTATTTCAAGAATTCCTAGGATTGTATGGTTGTAAGAAGATCAGAACTACACCGTATCATCCACAGCACAAATGGTCTTTGTGAGAAAATGAACAATATTTTCATCGATATGTTGAAAACATTACCACTTGAAGAAAGAAACCAATGGCTACAAAAACTACCTGACTTATTCGATATATACAACCACATCCCTGTAAGCTCCACCAACTATGCGCCAGCTTATTTGATGTGAGGAAGATCTGGAAAACTCCCAATTGACTTGGAGATGGGAACTGCAGAACCAGACCAAGATACTTCGGAAGAAGATTGGGATTATCACCGTCAAGACGTACAGCCTGTTGTACCGGAACCAGAGATTCCTACAATCGGTGAACCTGCCACGGTACTACGGTATTTCAGAATCACGTAGGTCTAACAGACTAGGGAATATTGCACACACAGCACCAGAAGCAAACACTAATGACACACCAGTACTACGCAGATCAACCCGTAGTAACTTTGGTCAGCCAGCACTCAGATACAGAGAGTGAAGTGTAGAGTATCCAAACGAGTAAAATGTACATAGTGATTTGTGTATAAAAATGTGAATAGTAGTGTATAGAAGGGTGGAGGAACTGGGCACAGCCCCATGTACATTATGTTGAAAACAGAAAGTGCCTTGGGTGGAGAGAAGGTAAGACCCGGCCTCCTAAGCAGAGACACCCGTAGGGAAGTTGTGTGTAAAGTGTGTTAATCCGTTGAATGTTTAAGCCTACGGAGGCTCTACTGTACGGACTTTACCCTTTTTCCCTGGATTTTTCCCCTGTCTAAAACATGGACCATAGCCACAGGACTGGTGGTGGCAAAACAATTCTTTTCTTTTACAGCCTGCGGTGGATGGACTAGCGCAATAAGGACTGCTTTTTCATATTTTTACCCGTTTTACAGTGGTTTTTGTAAACTTTTGAATTTTTCAGACTCTGTAAATACCTGTTATTGTTTATGTAACAAAATCTTTGTTCAGTCCGTGAGTACTGAAGGTAACTAGGGTTGAATGTGGTGCCCTGTGCCAGGTAAGCCACAGAACCAACTAGTTTACTAAGGGATTTCCACATCTGGTACTCACATTCACCCAACACCTTCCACTCCAGGCCTGTAGGGGGAGCTCCGCTGGTTGCTGTTAAGCCAGATCCCCTATAAATACAGGTGCTGGGGGCGGAGTTAGCCAGAGTGTGCCGTCACTAGAAGAACTGTGAAGGTCAGCTCAGAGCCTAGTGAGCAAAACAGGTCACCGGAGCTGTGCTAGGCCCGAGATCAGTGCACCGCCAGAGCCAGCGTGAGGTCCAGAGAGAGTGAGGATGAAGGCAGAGGTGAGGAACACTACAGACAAAGGCGGAGGAGCGATCCCGGCTCACCCACTAGAAAACCGGTCACTGGAGTCCGAGTCTGCAAGGAAGAGAGATTAGCCCAGCAGAGAATCCCAGTACACCGCGGAGGCTTAGCTTCCCGGACACCTGCAGCACCCACATTTGAGAGCCAGGAGCCGCAGGAGAGATAGCGGTAGCCAAGAGAGAGCCCTCAGTGCAGCAACACAGGTGTGGAAGGCAGGAAAGGTCAGGACTGGTTTCATACACACCAGACTCAAGACAAGGGAACAGTACAAGGAGGCCTATAACTCACTCGACGTGGAAATCCCAAAGTGCACCCTTCAACCCTGGACATGTACCTGGAGAACCATCAGTAAAAGGTACAGAAAATGACTTTATTGTGTGCATGTCCCTTCTTCAACCTGTCCCACACCACATTGACTACGCTGCCCCATTCCTACCGTGCTGCCCTATTGCACCATCATACCCTACAGCCCCGGGGAACCTGCTCTTCCTGTAGAGAGCCGCAACACCTTGCTGCCGCCCATCACCCTGGAGGTCTTAGCAGCGCCGGTGCCATCACTGGACCTACAGGTGACGTCATGACTGACAATAACTTTAATTCCTGTAAATATACCCCTTTTTATTTTGTCACCAGGGGCACGGACTCGGGCACCGACCACTCATGACATCCCCGTACCAGAACGCCCGAGATCCAAGTACCCCAATCCCTTGGTATTGGTATGAGACAGCAGTAGCCACCGCAGCCTCCCAGACACTGTCCCCAGAGGTGTGCTGTTTTCCCTCCCAGACACTGTCCCCAGAGGTGTACTGTTTTCCCTCCCTGTAGATCTCACATTTTAGGTGGGACCACAGGTTCTCTATGGGGTTCAGATCAGGGGAACAAGGGGGCCATGTCATTATTTGTTCTTCTTTTAGCCCTTTACTGGCCAGCCACGCTGTGGAGTAGTTGGATGCATGTGATGGAGCATTGTCCTGCATGAAAATCATGTTTTTCTTGAACGATCCCGACTTCTTCCTGTACCACTGCTTGAAGAAGTTGTCTTCCAGAAACTGGCAGTAGGTCCGGTAGTTGAGCTTCACTCCATCCTCAACCTGAAAAGATCCCACAAGTTGATCTTTGATGATACCAGCCCATACCAGTACCCCACCTCCACCTTGCTGATGTCTGAGTCGGAGTGGCGCTCTCTGCCCTTTACTGATCCAGCCTCTGGCCCATCAAGAGTCACTCTCATTTCATCAGGCCATAAAACCTTTGAAGAATCAGTCTTCAGATATTTCTTGGCCCAGTCTTGACATTGTATCTTATGTTTCTTGTTCAGAGGTGGTGGTTTTATCTTATGTTTCTTGTACAGAGGTGGTGGTTTTATCTTATGTTTCTTGTTCAGAGGTGGTGGTTTTATCTTATGTTTCTTGTTCAGAGGAGGTGGTTTTATCTTGTTTCTTGTTCAGAGGTGGTGGTTTTTCAGCCTTCCTTGCCTTGGCCATGTCCCTGAGTATAGCACACCTTGTGCTTTCTGATACTCCAGTAACGTTGCAGCTCTGAAATATGGAAAACTGGTGGCAAATGGCATCTTGGCAGCTTCACGCTTGATCTCCCTCAATTCATGGGCAGTTATTTTGCGCCTTTTTTGCCCTCACGCTTCTTGCGACCCTGTTGGCTATTTGCCATGAAACACTTGATTGTTCGGTGATCGCTTCAAAAGTTTGGCAATTTCCAGACTGCTGCGTCCCTCTGCAAGACATCTCACAATTGTGGACTGTTCAGAGCCGTCACATCTCTCTTCTGACCCATTTTGCCTAAGGAAAAGGCACTTGCCTAATAATTAAGCACACCTTATATAGGGTGCTGATGTCATTACACCACACCCCTCCTCATTACAGAGATGCCATCACCTGATTTACTTCATTGGTAGTTGGCTCTCAGCCTATACAGCTTGGAGTAGGGCAACATGGATAAAAAGCATCATGTGATCACAATACTCATCTGCCTAATAATTCTGCACACAGTGTATACAGAGCCCCATATAGGGCCATATTTACCTATACAGTCCCCATGTAGGGCCATATTTACCTATACAGATGTGAGACCTCCTTACTGATCAGATCCCAATACGGATCAGACCCAGGGTGTCAGGAAAATATGAGAAAACATATTTAATTTTCTTTTAAGCGGTACAGCCAGCTGACACCCTCTCCGCCCCTTTTTGGTTTAGAGAAGTACTATGTTTCCCCTCCCTCTCTCTGTCCTCCTCCCCTATCAGGAATTTATGACCCGGCAGAGTCGTAAAAAAATTGAGCTAAGCTGAATGCTTTTTGTTTTCCCTCCAAGAATCTTTTGTTCTGCAGCTACAGACCTTTAAGTCAAATTTAATAATCCACATAAATGCCACAAATACACAAATCATATTTTTGGGATACTTAAATTTTTGGGGTTCAGACAGTACCTATTGCATGTTGGGGAGACAATCAGAAACCTGGGAAAATAATTCTGACCACCAGCACATCACAGACATATCATATTTGGACTCAAACAGCACTTAATATCACAAGGGAAAACTTGATGTCCATATCTTTGACCAGGATAAGGAAAAATGGAATTTTGGATAACTGTGGAGATGGGCGTCTCTCCAAGAAAACAGCTCATATGTGAGGTCAGCAAAGAGGAAGTTCCTGGGTTAATGGCTCAAAGCATAAAACCAAAGCGTCCAGTTTTGGTGCTTCATTCCAGCTTAGACGAAGGACATAGCAACACTCTATTTCGTCCTTCTGCAATTCATGTTACCAAACAGGCTTCTACCTTCAAAGAGGTTGGTGGTGGCAGCATACTTTTGTATTTATGTGATATTGTGGCCCAAGGGTGACTGCATCAAGGTATATATACAAGGTATATATACATTCCTGGCAGGAACTGGTGGTATATATACATCCCATCACATCACGTGCCACAATAGTCGACATAAATCAGAGCAGCTGGGCTCCTTTTCTTATCCTCTGGCAATACATGGTTTGGCCAGCAAGGAAAGAGGGCGTCAGAGAGCTACAGGTCCTGACTAAGTTTGTGACAAGGGTCAGACTAAGGGCTCATGTACATATAGAATGAGTACGATCTGTGGATTTCACGGCTGGAACATGCTCACAGCAATGTTACTCTATGGGGTTGTGCACATGTCCTATTTTTTCCTTGGACCAGGTGATCTGAAGAAACAAATTGGTGACTTGCCCGAAAAGTGTCTGATCAAAATTGTCAATGCAAGTCTAAATGTCCATGGAAAATATCAGACTGCACTCAGATTGCTCCAATTTTTGTGCACTGACATAATGGAGAAGGTGAAGAAACTTTTATTTTTCATTCCACCTCCAAGAAAAAGTGATTCCACCCAGACCAAACTCTGATCAAATTCAGCAGAATCAGACCATTTTTTTTCAGATGGAGAGAAAACAGTTATGTGCACCTATTCTAGTGGTGAAAATCAAAGTCAGAGACATGTGCAGATTTAGGATTGACATCATAATCAGGGTCAGAGCAAAGAGTCAGGATCAGGGTCTTTGTCAGGGTCAGAGTCAGGAGCACAGTCAAGGCAAAGGTCAAGTTCAACGTCAGAGTCAGATGGGGTTAGGGGTTTAGGGTCACAGTCAGGGCCAGGATCAGGGTCAGAATCAAGTTCAATGTCCATGTCAGAATCAGGTTTAGGATTGGGGTTAGAGTCATGATCAGAGTCAAGGAACAGTGTAAAAGTCAGAGTCAGGATAAGAGTGAGGGGTCCTTTAAAGTCAGGATCATAGACAGGGTCATGATCAGAGCATTGGCCAGGTTGTGGAAAAGGATCAGAGTCAGAATTACAGTATAGGCTGTATCAGGATCAATTCAGGGTTGTTGATTGTCAGGAGCCGAATCAGAGTCAGGGATTGAGTCAAGGTTTGAGTCAGGATAGAAGTCATGATCAGAGTTAGGGCCAGGTACAGGGCTATGATCAGAGTCAGGGCCAGGTGCAGGTCTATGATCAGAGTCAGGGCAAGGTACAGGGCTATGATCAGCATCAGGGCCAGGTGCAGAGCTATGATCAGAGTCAGGGCCAGGTATACAGCTATGATCAGAGTCAGGGCCAGGTACAGGGCTATGATCAGAGTCAGGGCCAGGTATAGAGCTATGATCAGAGTCAGGGCCAGGTACAGAGCTATGATCAGAGTCAGGGCCAGGTACAGAGCTATGATCAGAGTCAGGGCCAGGTACAGGGCTATGATCAGAGTCAGGGCCAGGTACAGAGCTATGATCAGAGTCAGGGCCAGGTACAGAGCTATGATCAGAGTCAGGGCCAGGTGCAGGTCTATGATCAGAGTCAGGGCTAGGTACAGAGCTAGGATCAGAGTCAGGGCCAGGTGCAGGTCTATGATCAGAGTCAGGGCAAGGTACAGGGCTATGATCAGAGTCAGGGCCAGGTGCAGAGCTATGATCAGAGTCAGGGCCAGGTACAGGGCTATGATCAGAGTCAGGGCTAGGTACAGAGCTAGGATCAGAGTCAGGGCCAGGTGCAGGTCTATGATCAGAGTCAGGGCAAGGTACAGGGCTATGATCAGAGTCAGGGCCAGGTGCAGAGCTATGATCAGAGTCAGGGCCAGGTATAGAGCTATGATCAGAGTCAGGGCCAGGTATAGAGCTATGATCAGAGTCAGGGCCAGGTACAGAGCTATGATCAGAGTCAGGGCCAGGTACAGAGCTATGATCAGAGTCAGGGCCAGGTACAGGGCTATGATCAGAGTCAGGGCCAGGTACAGGGCTATGATCAGAGTCAGGGCCAGGTACAGAGCTATGATCAGAGTCAGGGCCAGATGCAGGTCTATGATCAGAGTCAGGGCCAGGTACAGGGCTATGATCAGAGTCAGGGCCAGGTACAGAGCTATGATCAGAGTCAGGGCCAGGTACAGGGCTATGATCAGAGTCAGGGCCAGGTACAGGACTATGATCAGAGTCAGGGCCAGGTGCAGAGCTATGATCAGAGTCAGGGCCAGGTATAGAGCTATGATCAGAGTCAGGGCCAGGTATAGAGCTATGATCAGAGTCAGGGCCAGGTACAGAGCTATGATCAGAGTCAGGGCTAGGCACAAATCTATGATCAGAGTCAGGGCCAGGTACAGAGCTATGATCAGAGTCAGGGCCAGGTACAGAGCTATGATCAGAGTCAGGGCCAGGTACAGAGCTATGATCAGAGTCAGGGCCAGGTACAGGGCTATGATCAGAGTCAGGGCCAGGTACAGGGCTATGATCAGAGTCAGGGCCAGGTACAGAGCTATGATCAGAGTCAGGGCCAGATGCAGGTCTATGATCAGAGTCAGGGCCAGGTACAGAGCTAGGATCAGAGTCAGGGCCAGGCACAGAGCTATGATCAGGGTTAGGTACAGAGCTATGATCAGAGTCAGGGCCAGGCACAGAGCTATGATCAGAGTCAGGGCCAGGCACAGAGCGATGATTAGGGTCAGGTACAGGGCTATAATCAGAGTCAAAAATCAGCGTACAAGCCATATAGTGTGCAGAGATAGTGTTATTATCAATAGCGGGTCAGGTTACCTCCTGCTCAAACCAATGGTTCTCATACAGGTCAGGTCAAATCATAACAATAGCATAGATAAAAAAGAGAAGTTAAAATATAACTTTTAATAAACTCAAATGTTAAAAAGACCTAGTTGTCTAGACTAACAAAAACAGAAAGTCGTGCAAAAGTGACAGTGCAAAAAACTGTGTATTGCTGTGAGTAATCCCCTTTACTCTTTACCAAGGGGTTAATAGAGTCAAATCCAGATCCCGTCCATGTACCTAGGAATACTGGCTTATGTCTCTAGTTGCGTCTGCCTACCTACAGGAAGTGCAATATCAAGGCTCATACACTCTCTCATGGTACACAGACCACATGTATAGGTGGAAAAAACAAAGTATGCTCTCCAAATCAGAGCGATCTCACCCAGTTACTCCACCGCTTCACATGAAGTGAGTCCACATAGACTTGGATCAACCTTTCATTGATGTTGTCCAGGCTGTTCAAGGCTCAGTAATTTATAGTCGCCACCATGTCATCTAATGCGTTCCTCCCGATGCGTTTCAGATCCCTCTTCATCAGGGGAGTCATGGTACACACATCAGGGTTGGTAATCATAGGATACACCCACCCTTATGTAGATGATGGCTATGGTGTCCAGTCTGGGCTCACAAGGTTCATCAGCCTGTCAAGCGGTGGAGTAACTGGGTGAGATCACTCCGATTTGGAGTGCATACTTTGTACATGCCTTTAATGTCTTATTTGTACTCCTGGAGGAGTTCCTCAGGGTAGGTCTTAAATATCCTATTTGAGCTACGGAGGAGTGCTTTGAGGGCGAGTCTTAAACATCCCATTTGTGCTCCGGAGGAGTACCTCGAAGGCAGGTCTTAAAAATCCCATTTGTGCTCCGGAGAAGTACCTCGAAGGCAGGTGTTAAACATCCTATTTGTGCTCCCGGAGGAGTACCTCGAAGGCAGGTGTTAAACATACCATTTGTGCTCCCGGAAGAGTACCTCGAAGGCAGGTCTTAAACATCCCATTTGTGCTCCGGAGAAGTACCTCGAAGGCAGGTGTTAAACATCCTATTTGTGCTGCCGGAAGAGTACCTCGAAGGCAGGTGTTAAACATCCTATTTGTGCTCCCGGAGGAGTACCTCGAAGGCAGGTGTTAAACATACCATTTGTGCTCCCGGAAGAGTACCTCGAAGGCAGGTCTTAAACATCCCATTTGTGCTCCGGAGAAGTACCTCGAAGGCAGGTGTTAAACATCCCATTTGTGCTCCCGGAAGAGTACCTCAAAGGCAGGTCTTAAACATCCCATTTGTGCTCCCGGAGGAGTACCTCGAAGGCAGGTGTTAAACATCCCATTTGTGCTCCCGGAAGAGTACCTCAAAGGCAGGTCTTAAACATCCCATTTGTGCTCCCGGAGGAGTACCTCGAAGGCAGGTCTTAAACATCCTATTAGTGCTTCTGCACTTGTTTCTCGGGGTGGGTCTTAAACATCCTATTTGTGCTCCTTGATGAGTTCCTTAGGGGCGGATCTTAAAGATCCCATTTTATCAATGGTGAGGTTGGTAGATGGTTATTTTATAAAAAGTTGTTTTCTTTGTTTTATATCTGTTCCCAGGATGGCTAGATGACAACTAATACGGCGGCCATTAAATGGGAAACGTTGGTTGTCATTTAGCTTTTCCTATTAAAGGCCTGGATAGACTATAATGTATGCTCCATTCATTAAGGGGTTGTGGATTCTCGTGTCCTAATAAAGACAGGAGCAGTATCCAGCACCCCTCCCCCCCAAACCATATATCCACTCCCCCCTCCCTATAACGAATCTCCCACAGACGCAGCCGTATCCCAGAGCAGAAATAATAATTCCTCTCTACGGCTTTCATCTCTTGAATGCAAAACCTTATCACCATCACCCAGCATCTCGCAAACAAGCACAGCCGCGCCGAATAAATACACATTACCGGCGGCCGCGCTCGTGACGAACAGCGAAAAGAAACGCGACGCCAATCTCCTGAGATGGAACTTACATGGGAAGAAGCAAATATAAATAATGGATGGACTCTTCCCCCGGATTATTTTTATCGCTCTCCATAGTAATAAACCCCCCCCTTAATAAAAATAAATATATATATATAATTCCAACCGCCACAGAAGTAACAATCGGGGGCCCCCTGCGGAGAGACGAAATAATGACTCGCCACCGCGTCCTATTTATAAACTCCTAATACGAGGGTTCTGAGGGTTCCGAGGGTTCTGAGGGTTCCGAGGGTTCGGCACCACGTGTGCCTCTAATTTGCGCAGTATTGGGGGAAGTCGTCAAAGTTTCTCAAGTGCAGGACTGAGAGGCGGAAGAAAGAGGAATGCAAGAAAATGCAAAAAAAAAAAAGGAATTAGCGCCTTGATTCTCCTGAGTGACAATTGTGACTCGCAGTTTTCTGCCATTAGCTCCGGTGACATTTCCATTCTGTAAGCTGGAAATATATTAGCGCTAAACAGATGTAGAGCAGTAATTCTTTCCTGTGCGTCGGGACGCTTTAATCTTGCGGGATCTGACACGGTTTCATCTTGGCATACCGTCATGTTGAAATAATGACATCCTCGTTGAATGTCTTTAGCATCTATTCAAATCTTGTTAAAACACGAGTAAAATGGAGCAGAACAGAATTCACTTTAGAAATTCATCATTATCCAGAAATTTTTTTTTTTTTTTTGCCTTGAAAAAAGTCACGGAAGCCAGAAAGTGTCACAAGTAATGTGTGACGGCTCCGGCTCCAGCAATGGCAGCTTGGCCTGCAGACGGCTCCTCACTTATATATATACACTTCATCACATGCACTCAGTTATTCTCTGTTTAACATTTATTTTACTTATTTTTTTAATTTTACTTGATTTTTCAGATTATTTCCATTCATTTTTTTCTTTATTTAATTTATTATTTTCTTTATTTTCTTATTAAATCATTGAAATCTTATTTTTCTCATCTTATTTTTGATTGAAATTTTAGTAAAATGTTTATATTCTTTTTTATTGTCATATTTTATTGTTTTTTCTAACTATTTCCAATTGATTTAAAGTTAATATTAATAAATGTATAATAAGTTAATATTGTCTGGAGGGGACAGGTCTGAAACATCCTATTTGGGCTTCCAGAAAAGTTCCTCGAGGGCGGGGCTCATGAAGCTACTTATTCTATTTTTAGCTATTTTTTTTTATTTATTTTTTAATACAATTTTTGTTGTTCCTCCGGGGCAGATTGTAAACATCCTATTTCAGCTTTTTTTATTCTCATATTTTATTTTTTTCTCTAATTGTGTCCAATTAAATAAATTATACATTTATAATAAGTTAGTATTGTTACTTGTTAATATTGTCTAAAGGAGTTCTTCAGGGACAGATCTGAAACATCCTATTTGTACTCGCAGAGTTGTTCCTCGAGGGCGGGGCTCATGAAGCTACTTATTCTATTTTTGTTTATTTTTTTATACAACTTTTATTAAAACATGGATTTTTTTTATTCTGATTTTAGCATTTTGTTTCATCTTATTTTTGATAGGAATTTTATTTACATTTTTAGATGGTTTTTATTTATTTTTTTATTCTCATATCTTATTTTTTTCTCTGATTGTTTCCAATTAATTTAAAGTTAATATTAATAACTATAATAAGTTAATATTGTTACTGATGTAATTCATGGAGCTACTTATTCTATTTTTAGCTATTTTTTATCTTTCATATTATTTATATTTTTTTTTATCTTTTCAATATTTTTTATTTTATTTTTTAATCTTATATTTTTTGTTTATTTTTGATACAATTCTTATTAATTCTGGTTTGCACATTTTGTTTAATGGAGCTACTTATTCTATTTTTAGCAATTTGTTTTATTTTTTTTTATATTATTTATATATTTATTATTTTTATATTTTATATTTTCTTATTTTGTGATTATTTTTGATACTTTACTGGTTCATAGAATTTTTAATTCTGGTTTTCACATTTTGTTTAATGGAGCTACTTATGATATTTTGGCTATTTTTGATATTTTTTATCTTATTTATATATTTTTTATTTTTTTATATTTTATATTTTTTTTTTTTTTGTATATTTTTGATACAATTCTTATAAATTCATGGAATTTTTTTATTTTGGTTTTCACATTTTGTTTAGTGCAGCTACCCATTCTATTTTTAGCTAATTTTATAATATTTATATATATTTTTTATTTTTAAGTTTTTATTTTATATTTTTAATTGTTTATTTTTTTATATAATTCTTATAAATTCAAGGATTTTTTTTTATTCTGGCTTTAACATTTTGTTTAATGGAGCTACTTATTCTATTTTTAGCTATTTTTTATATTATTTGTATATTTTTTATATTTTATATTTTTTTATTTTTGGTCTACTTTTGATACAATTTTTAATTCTTATTAATCCATGGTATTTTTTTTATCTGGCTTAAGCATATTTTTAATCTTATTTTAAGTAGAAATTTTATTTACATTTTTATATTTTTTTTTTCTTGTTTCTAATTGATTTAAAGTTAATATTAATAAATATAATAATAAGTTAATATTGCTACAGGTCTGAAACATCCTATTTGTGCTCCCAGAAGAGTTCCTCAGGGGCGGGGTTCATGGAGCTACTTATTCTATCTTTAGCTTTTTTTTAAATCTTTTTATACAATTTTTAATAAAACATGGATTTTTTTTTATTCTGGTTTTTATTTTTTGCTTAATCTTATTTTTTATGGGAATTCTATTTACATTTTCATATTCTTTTTATTTTTTTTTATTTCTCATATCTTATTTTTTATTAATTGTTTTAAGTGATTTAAAGTTAATATTAATAAACATATAATAAGTTAATATTGTAACTTATTTAATTCATGGAGCTACTTATTCTATTTTTGGCTATTTTTTTTGTTTATTTTTTTATACAATTTTTAATAAAACATGGATTTTTTTATTCTCATTTTTACATTTTAATGTTATTTTTGATAGGAAAGTTATTCAAATTTTTATATTTTTTTTATTTGTTTTTTTTTTTATTTTCGTACCTTAATTTTTTCTCAAGTTGTTTCCAATTGATTGAAAGTTAATATTAATAAATATATAATAAGTTAATATTGTTACTTGTTACTATTATATGTAGTAATGGATCCGGCACCGGACACTTCTCCAATATTCAAAATTTATTCAGTAATGTTCATGAGATCATAAAATCAGCGACAAACCCCCTACCCTTTCCTCCCTCAACTTGTTACTATTGTCTGGAGGAGTTCATCGGTGAGAGGTCTGAAACATCCTATTTATGCTTTCAGAAAAGTTCCTCGGGGGCAGGGTTTATGGAGTTACTTATTCTATTTTTAGCTTTTTTTAATTTATGTTTTATACAATTTTTGTTAAAACATGGAATTTTTTTATTCTGGTTCTTCCTTTTTTTTATCTTTTTTTTACAATTTTTATGAAGTCATGGAGATTTTTATTCTGGTTTTAGCATTTTTTATCCTTGTTTTTTAAACAATCTTTATTAATTCATGGCATTTTTATTCTGGTTTTTGCATTTAATTCTTATTTTTATACTTTTTTTATTAATTCATTTTTTTCTGATTGTATCATTTTTTATCTTATTTATTTATTTTTAAAATGTTTATCAATAATTATTTTTTTATTCTAGTTTGCTATTAATTTATGGATTTTTTTTATTCTGGTTCTATCATTTGTTATCATATTTATTTATTTTTAACATTTTTATTATTTTTTTTTATCCTGGTTTTGTAATTTTTTTATTCTTTTTATTATTTTTCATCCAATTTTTTCTGAATTAATGTAATTTTTTATTCTGGTTTATACATTTTTTAATCTTATCTTTGATGGAAATTGTGTTTTAATTTTTGCATTAGTTTTTTATTCTCGTATCTTTTTTTGTCTGTTTTTTGTTACGAGTTGATTTAGAGTAGAGATGATATTGTTACTTATTTAATTAGTGGAGCTACTTATTCTATATTTAGCAGCTTTTTTATTTTTTTACATTTTTATTGTATTTATTATATTTTTCCCCATTTTTTTGTTGTTAATTATTTCTATTTTTCAATCAATATATACTCTTATTATCAGTATCATTATCCTTTTAGTTCATTGGCTTGTTTGTTCTTTGCATAGTTATGATACTTTATTACATTTTATTTGTACAGAGTATCAGCAGGATACTTAAGTATTTATGTGCCTGTAACTCAATAAGAGATACATTTATTGGCGCCGCTACATCCGTTTCCCAAACGAGAGTTCCAAGATTCTCTCACTATTTAAATGAGTCCTAAAGCACTTAAAGGGATTGTCCACTCTACTAGGACAGCCCCTTCTGATTCTACTTCTTTCCCTCATTAAAAATAATAGACCCCGTATTCACCTCCCATGCTTGCGCCGTTCCAGCGTAGTCGGTAATCATGATTCAAGGTTCATGTGACATTGTGACATCACCCTAACACCACCGGCTTCTCTCTCTGCCTTTGGACCAAATTATTTACTCAACAGGTAATGACACTGCGGCTGCTGCTTACTTCCTGCTGATTGTTCATTAGTGCTCCTGAAGTAGTTTCTCAGGGGCGGGTCTTACACGTCCTATTTGAGCTATTGAAGAGTTCCTTGAGGGCGGATCTTAAACATACATTTGTGCACTTGCAGGAGTGTCTCGAGGGTGAGTCTTAAACATACATTTATGCTCCCGAAGTAGTTTCTCAGGGGCGGGTCTTACACATCCTATTTGAGCTATGGGGGAGTTCCTTGAGGGCGGATCTTAAACATACATTTGTGCACTTGGAGGACTGTCTCGAGGGAGGGTCTTAAACATACATTTATGCTCCCAGAGGAGTTTCTTGGGGGTGGGTCCTAAACATTCTATTTGTGCTCCTGGGTGGGTTCCTCAGGGGCGGGTCTTAAATATCCCATTTTATCAATGGTGAGGTTGGTAGTATCAGGACACAGCGGCTGCCCTCACTTCCTGCTGATTGTTCATTAGTGCTCCTGGAGTCGTTTCTTAGGGGCAGGTCTTATACATCCTATTTGAGCTTTTGAGGAGTTCCTTGAGGGCGAAACATACATTTGTGCTCCCAGAGGAGTTTCTTGGGGGTGGGTCTTAAGCATTCTGCTTCCGGAGCCATTCATGAACATCACTGCTTCCTGTCTTTGATTGTTTAAAGCCAGACTTAGCCCAGCCCACCCTCTCTGCTAGCATCTGTGATTGGTTGCCAGGATGTCAACCAAATTGACATCAAATTACTTTAAAAATAAACAAATAATTGAAAAAATTGTCGTGTGGTCCCCCCAATTTTGACGCAAGCCAAGATTTAGCACATGGCTGGGGGTTGCTATTCATCCCGTGGGGAGGCATATAGTTATTGCCCCCAGGCATGGTAAGAATAGCAGCCCACAGCTGCTGCAGCATGTGGTGCCTTCGTTTGAAGCGCAATTTTCTGGTGCTGTGCACAACTCTTCTAGTTACCCTGTGGGGTTGACAGACTGAGTAATAAGGGGTTAATGCCAGCGATGTATTACCAGCTGGCACTAAACCACAGGTTTATAATGTCTTGCAAATGTTAGCTGTCACCATTATGACCCTCTAAGTAAATAGTAAATAATGTACTACTAATATATAATAGTATAATATAAAAAATCATATATTTATAAAAAAGAAACACAATCACAAGTCTCTTTCCCATCTTTATTACTCCCTAAAAACCCTCCACAATAATCCTCAGCAACGTCTGATCACAGCGGGACCCAAAACTAATTGCTGGCTGTTATCGGGTGGACGCCACAGTCTGGTTCATCTGATGTCAGTTAGAGCGACGCGGCTGAGGTCTGACCTCAGATGACCTTTCACACATCACCCCGCTCACAGCAGGCAGTAAGCTTCGTGTCCCGCTGTGAACAGGGTGACATGCAAAAGTTCATCTGAGGACAGTCCTCAGCTGCGTCGCTCTAGCTGACCTCAGATGAACCAGACTGTGGCATCACCCTGCTGACAGTCAGTTTTGGGTCCCACTGTGATCGGACGCGCTGAGGATTATCGTGGAGGATTTTTTGGGGAGTAAAAAGACGGCGAAAAGGTTTACTCAGAGGTTCATAATGGCCGGGTTTAACATTGGCCCGACATTAGGAACCTACGGCTTAGTGCCAGATGGCAATACAAAGCTGGCATTAACCCCTTATTATCTATTCTGCCAAACCCAATATTTTTGATACACACAACACACTTGTGCACATAATTCTATATTCAAAACATATGGAATGAAGCAAAATAAAGTGATTGCAGATTTTCAAGAAGCAATATCCATAGTATGTTGTTTCATGAGTGTGAACAGACCTATAAGATCATGTTTGTTAAGCATATAATGGACATATGCTATTTTTATATGAATTGCTATCGCATAAGTGTAGAACAGATGGCCACGCACGCTGCTGACTCTCTGCAAAAATAAAGGTTTGCACTCTTAAAAAAAATATGAATGAAAAATATAATAATGAATAATAACTGAAAAAGAAATATAAAAAAAATGTAAAGCTCTCTTAGGCTGGAGTCACATTTGGGCTGGGACCCACATTTCCAGGCAGAGCTAAAATCTTGCCTGGCAATGGGGTCCCATAGAAACCCGTAGTCTACCTTAGTTGCAGCCGCACACAGAGCTCCAGGACGTGCGCTTTACCTGAGCGCACAAGAAAGGCCACCTTCAGCGTCCTGGAGCGTTGGATCAGAAACCCGAGCAATTTACAAAAAAATTGGCGAACGCGGCTTTGTTCAGGAAAAAGATCAAAATTTAAAATGGCCCTAAAACTTTCCCTGATTGTTTGGAGCCAAAATGCTCTCGGAAGACCTGCTGGCTGAGAACCACATCTAAATTTGGTTAGCAGTGTGAACAAGGAAATGGAAGAATCGGAGCGGCACTCACCAGTCTTCAAGGTTTTATTTTCAGAAATCACGGAGACAAAATTATTGTCGGCAGTGGACCCGTTGAAGCATATATGCGGTGTGAAACGGCGCCATAGTCCCGTGCTCCCTGCACTCCCTTCCTCCCCTTCCTATGCCTCACTGCCGACAATTATTTTGTGTCCGTGATATGTGAAAATAAAAACCTTGAAGACTGGTGAGTGCCACTCCGATTCTTCCATTTCATTGTTTGGGCTACTTGCTGTTTCTGGCTGGAGCGTTGCACCATTTGTCCTGAGTCCCGGTGAGTCTAAGCCGACTTATTTTTTTAACTTTTTTATTTTTCTAGAACAAACCTTTATTATTGCAGAGGGTCTGCAGTGTGCGAGGCCATCTCTTCTACAACGATGTGATCGCAATTCATATAAAAATAGCATAAGGCCATTATATGCTTCACATACATTGTCTTATAGGTCTGTTCACACTCATGAAACACCATACTATGGATATTGCTTCTTGAAAACGTGCACTCACTTTATTCAATTTCATTGCATATGTTTACAATACAGATTTTGGTCAGGTGCACAAGTGTAATATGTATCATTAATATTGAACTTGTCCTTGTATTGCTGCCCACTAGCTTTATTTAGCATTCCAGATGACTTGATGGTGACCTGAATAAACTTATTTGTTTTCACTATTGTCAGGCTTCACTAATCACTCCACCGAACCACAAGCCCAAGTGTTACCTTGTGGCACAGGGAATGGGATTTGTAAGTGATGTGATTTCTGCAGCCCACCCCATGGAGGGGTTAATGAGGAGCTAGACAACAAGATTGGGCAAACAACAATGTCCTGTAAGTGGTTGTTTCTGTCCTCCTGGCACTGGAAGAAGCGGGCCCCTAGGCAGTGCAGTACAAAGCAGCTAGTCAGCTATACTTAGTGTTTGCTAACGTGTGCCTGCAATACCCAATTTTGCTATATGGATCCACGCAAGATATGGCTGCTCTGGAGGATTTCATCTTCTTCACCCCCCCAGGGGTAGAGGGTGCTTCAGAACTGGAGCAACCCGCAGAGGACATGGACACATGTGACCCGTAGCTATACCCACAATGGGCCTCATATGCAGAGAGGTCCGTATCAAGCGTTGGGCTTGGATGCTTAGGAACACACAGTCAGGAGGTGAGCCATTCCCTATGCCAGCCGGGAGCACCAGATGTTATACTAAAGGGGATCTTGCAGCATGTCTGGCTGTATTACACCTGTAGCCGATGCTACAGTTACTGGATCATCAAATCCAGGAGCATGATGAGGAGGATGAGGAAGATTTGGAGAATGAGGAAGACAAGGAAGAGGAGGAGGTAGAAGAAGCAGAAGGTCTTATATCCCAGCCATGTGTAGCACCCCCGCCAGAGGCCTTTGACTGGGAGAATGCCATGTGGGGACCCCTACCCCCTCCAACTATCCGATATGGTATGAACCACCCTGTCGTGATCACTTTCTTGAGGAGATTTGACTTGCGTTTTCCATCGCCCAAGAATGGTTGCATGTGCCTATGGCCAATCACTTCGATGAACAATGTACCCGAAGCAATGTGGTGGCATTCTTCCAGGATAGGAGGTTTGGCTTTCTAGACAAACAAGGTTCTGGGTATTGGTGCTATGTCAACCGGTACAACCTGCTGCGTGACCATCAACAAAAAAGACAGTCTTTGTTGGGGAGGAGGTCACCTTCATGAGCAACAAGGGGTTGGTTCATAGTTGATATAAGTTGGGTTTCCACTGCTGCCAACTTTGAAAAGTGGCAGCAGGTGGCCGACCGGGAGAGAATGTGGCATTGGATAGAGACCAGGTCTCTTTCGGTTAGCCAGCCACAGGGGCCATTGATCCTGAAAGGCCTGTCGGTATTGCCAAAGTTGGTCCCATCTCTGCTAGAGAGGGTGGTTGCTTCCTAATTCCTCCATCATCTTCTCCAGTGGTAGCCATGATGGGGTGTGCTGGGCGGTAGGTGGAGGCAGAGAATGCCCCTGCAAAGCCCCAAGACCGTCCATCAGCGGAGTAACATGTTGAACGGTGACCTTCATCCTGTGCAGCAGTGAGATAGCTGGAAGAGACTTATTACTCCCAGTTCAGTGGACTTTCCTATAAAAAGGCATGTTGGGTCGCTGACCCATTCCTCAGTTGACATCTTATCCAAAGAAGGACTTATTTTAGTTTTTTTTTAGTTCTTTGAAGAGCTACCCTTTTACCCTTCCCAAGTCTGGCGCCGATTGTGCTTCCCCCTGTTGGATAAGTGGTCATGCATGCAGCCTTTAGGTTACAACTCAAAGCCCTTAATAGACTCTGCACTTAATGGACTTTCCATCATTTTAATAGAGTCTGCTGATCCCTGTGGGACTTTCCTTATATATATTGTGTATATTCATATACCGTATGTGTGTTTGAGACTTATTATAGTCTGTGCTACAGTAAAGATTTTTTTTTACTTCACTCCTTGTTTTGGACTGTTTCTGAAAACAGGTACTTTTATACTGCCTTATAGAGACTGGTAAACAAGCCGCAGGCTTCTGATGACCTGAGGTATGAAATGCAAGACACTACACACACACCTGTAGAACAGGGCTGGCCAAGTGCTGTCCTCAAGGGTCACAAACAGTGCATGTTTTTAGGATTTCCTTAGCATTGCACAAGGAGCTGGAGTCATCACCTTCACAGGTGATGAAGTTACCAACTGTGCAATGCTAATGAATTCTCCCTAGACACTTTTAGGCCCTGTGCCCACAGTGTGTTATTTCTCAAAACCTGCATCACAATCTGCATGTCTATCCTGAAGCCAACAAAGTCCATGACAGGTGAGATGTACCGTTTCCACGTTGCTTTTTTTGGACATGTGGTTCATATTTCTTTTTTCTGCCCCAAAATTTGCAAGGAAGAAAAACACATGGGCACAGCAGTTCTGAACTCTCATAGACTTTGCTGGCTTTAAGATAGACATACAGATTCTCAAAATCTGCTTCAAAAGAAGTATCAAACAACGTACTGTGGGCACAGGGCCTTACAACAAAATGATGGGTCAAACAGTGGGATTCCCTGCTGTGTGACACCCGCTGTGTAACCTGAGACAACCTCAGGGAAGTCATGAGGATGTCTGAGGATCGTGAGCGGGCCGGGAAGCATGGTGAGTGTGACAGCGGTGCTGAAGCTTGCTAAGTAATAGTGTAGGAAGTTAATGTCTGTGCCAAAACAGTGGCGCTCCACTGTAAAATGGCATGAGCTGTGTTTGGCAGATTTTTTGCCCCTCATTGAACTCAAACTTCAATAAGTTCAGTCATCTCTCGTCTCTAACTCCATCCACTGTGAAACTCAACTGAGCCCCACGGTCCCAGACAGAATCCTGCTCAGGGTTGAGCTTATACCTTGGCACCTTCTGTACTGATCACTGTGTTATCTGTGGTGTTACATAGGACTGCAGGTGACATCTATTACATTATCTGTACTCAGAGATATCACTGTGTTGTCTGTGGTGTTACATAGGACTGCAGAGGAGCAGAAGGGACTTTGGATTGGCATGGCCGCAACATATTTTGGTGCAGCACCCTAGGGAAGGACGCACCTCTCTCAATCTGCATCTTGTAGGCCGGACCATCAGCAAATTCTCGCTCGATTACTCTGTAGGGCTGTACTTCCCATCTCTCACTCAGTTTGCCCTTCGGTTGTTTCTCTCGGACTAACACTCGGTTTCCAGGTCGAAGTGGTATCTCCTGAATCTGGTTACGGCTCATATGTTCTTCTGTAGCTGCTGTCCAGCCAACTATCGAATTATTAGTAATCGTTGCTGATGCTCTCTCACACATGAGGTGGCAGTTCACTCCATCACATCCCCTTGCTACTCTAAAATCAGCTAGATGATTTCTCGCCCGGCTCTTCCGAACAGCAGTAGATATGGGGTGTAAACAGTAGTGGAGTGGATTCGGTTGTTGTAGGTCCAGACCAGTTCCGGCAGGTAATCAGACCAAACTTATCTTCCAATGTACTCAGCATCTGGAGCAGAGTCCAGACAAAGCGTTCACATGCTTCATTGCCTTGGGGTGATAATGGGTTGTCCTGGACTGCTCGATGCCGTACATGCAATATAGTTCTTCCATCAACTTGCCTTGGAAACGTCCACCTTGGTCAGAATGGATCCACTTAAGGCACATGAGCACTCGGATGAAATTTTGACAGATGGCTTGTGTCAGGAAAATATGAATTACTTTCATTGTGCTTACTTCTCCGCTCCTGTTTCGTTTGTAGGGGAGCTGCATTGATCTACTCTCGGCTCCCCCCAGTCAGGAATTTTTTACGACTAGGCCAAGCCATGAACCCGAGCTACGCTGAAAGCCAACTGCTCTGTTCTGGTTCTTCCTCCAGCATCCACGTGATATTCCTTAATCTTAAGTTACAAACTTTTAACGTCAAATTTAATAATGCACGTTTCATGTCACAATTTCATAAATCATATTTTTGGAATGCTTACATTATGACGGATCTAATGATACATCTTACTTTTCTGGAAACGGGTCAGAAACCTGAGAAATGAATTCTGACCACCAGCACATCACAGACATATCATATTTGGAGTCAAACAGCACCAAAAATCACGAGGGAAAACATGACGTCCATATCTTTGATGTGGGAGCGTCCAAGAGTAAGATATGGAAAAATAGAGGTTTTGAGAATTGTGGAGAGGGGGTGGTTTTCAAAGAAACTAGGCCACATGTGAGGTCAGCAAAGTGGGTGTTCCTGGTTTTATGGCTTATCACAAAAAAACCAAAGCGTCCATTTTTGGTTCATTCCACCCTGCGGCTATGGACACAGCATGACCCTATCGCTGTGTGGAGGAATCATACACCATTTCTGGGGAGCCGTCCCCCCCCCCCCACCGAATCTGAGGTTGTCACCACGAGGCACAGGTTTTGCAATTTCTCATTTAATCCCTTTTATTTTAATAACTGTTTTATGCATATTTGTATATTGTCTCTTTTGTAATATCTTGTATATCTTTTTGTAAACACTGCCAACCTTCTGGAGTAAAATATATAAATGACTAGCTTCGTTCATCACATTCTATGAGCGAGTGACTCGCACCTCACGTTACCATACAGGTGACCGATCCACCTTGAGAGAGATCACTGGTGGTGGCAGCATAATTTTTATGTGATATTGTGGGCCTGAGGGTGACTGGATTGAGATATATATACGTTGCGGGCAGGAACTGGTGGTATACATATATACATCACGTGTCACAGTAGACAACATAAATTAGAGCAGCTGCGCTCCTTGTCTTATCCTCTGGCAATACCGTGTTTGGCCAGCAGGATAAGAGGGCGCCAGAGAGCTGTAGATCCTGACTAAGTTTGGTGACAGCTTGTCCCGCTGACTCAGCAGTCTGATCTTTAGCTAGAGTGACCACAGCAAACTTGGAGAAGTGATCGGTCATAACCAGCCAGTATTGGGGTCCCTGAGCCGAATGTCCCATGAAGAGTTGATCATGTAGACTTCTAGCGGTTCTTTGGTCCGTGTAGTCTGGACATGTGCTCTTTGTTCAGTGCCCTTAATGAGATTGCACATTCAACATCGCCGGCAGACTTCTTCCACCACAGACTCCAACCATGGGCAGTACACGTACCGCTGCAGGAGTGATCGGTCTTGGCTGGTCCAAAGTAGGCCCAAAACTCATGAGCTTTGCTGTCTACTTCTTGGGCCACACTTCTGGGAATGACCACCTGCCACTTCACCTCCGTATCTCTTGGCTGTTGCCTCTTGCGATACAGTACTGTTTTAGGAACCTCCAGTCTATCGCACCGGTGCAGGACATTCCTCATCTCAGCGTTGACATTAACCGTATCTTCTTTGCTGGGTTACCCAGTGCTTCACCTGTCGCAGCCCCTCATGTTACTTCCCAGGGACTTGTATAATGCAGGCTTCCCTACTTGACTGAGCTGCAACCACTGGGGGCATGTGTCAGGAAAATATGAATTATTTTCACGGTTGTAGGGACACAGACAAAACTGACATAAGACTTCCCCCCACCACTGGTTTCTATAGACCAGATTCTAAAAGCAGCCCCTCGTGCGCTCTGTCCCCCTCCCCTATCAGGTATTTATGACCGGCAGAGTCATAGACCCCGAAGCTAAGCTGAAAGCCAGCTAGTTTGTACTGGTTTTTCTTTTCCCTCCAGAACATCTTTGTCTGCAGTTACAAAGTTTTAATGTCAAATTTAATAATGCACGGTCACGTCACAATTTCATTAAATCATATTTTTGGAATGCTTACATTTTTATGGATCCAATAATATATTTTACTTTGCTGGAAACACATCACAGACATATGATATTTGGAGTCAAACAGCACCAAAAATCACAAGGGAAAACATGATGTCCATATCTATGACATGGGAGCTTCAGAGCCAAAGATATGGAAAAATGGAGGTTTTGAGAATTGTGCAGCTGGATTGGTTATCAGAGCTCAGCCCGCTTGGGAGGTAAACAAAGAGGGAGATTCTGGCTTTATGGTGTAACACATAAAAGCAAAGCGTCCATTTTTGGAGTCCTTCCACCCTGGGACTACGGACACATCACTACACGATCACTGTGTGGAGGAATTAGACACCATTTCTGGGGAGCCGTCCCCCCCACTGAATCTGAGGTTGTCACCGAGTGACACTCGATTGTCACCGGAAAATGACACCCAACAACCATGTCTTCAACGTATAACATAATGCAGCAGTTTATTGAGCTGCATAAGCCACTGGTAACACACAATACACTTTACATTTCACATATAATATTCACATCATTACATTATATACACTATAGAGTCAACGGGACCACAGTACAACTCAGCACTCCGTCCCAATGGCGGTTACGGCCGCCTGGCCCTCTGACAGGGCTCATTCCCCATCCTATTACAGGGAGAATCTACTTCCTACAGGGATCCTCAACCCCATACAGGGATCCTCCACCTATCATAGGGAGAATCAACCTCATACCTCGTCATATATGGTAATTTTACATATGACATCATGACTCTTTCCATCATACAGGGTAATTTTGCATACGACCTTATGATTCACACAGCTATGGTGGCTATGCCCGCCTGGCACTACACATATACGCCTCCCGTAGGGCTATACACATATCAACACATAACACTTAGTCCATCATAACATCCTTGGACTGCTTCCTTACCGGGCACCTGAGTTACCGGGTATACCAGGCGTCCCCAAGGCCTCCTCACCACGTGCTGGCAGGTCGCCAGCCACCACCAAACCTCCATACCTAGGCAGGTCTCGAGGCCTCGGCTGTGCGCCACATCTGAGTCGAGCACCCTCCAGGGTCGGCCATGGTTGCCCCAACTCCATGAGCCATAACAACCCGTTCTCTGGCCACCGGTTCACACGGAACCATCAGAGGGATAGGTGTCTCCCGCATGGAGGAAGGCAGGCTTCCCTCACATTCCAAAGGGACGGAACGCCTCGGACCCACGTCCTCACATCTCAGAGGTTCAGGCTGTACTGATTCCCATCTCCTGTCTCCCCTCACACAGCACTAGGCAGCTTCTTATCCTGGCTCCACACCCACCTGCAACACAGTGTTTCTATCAGCACACACTCATGCACAGATCTTGCTGCTGTTAACCCTTTATGTACCACCACAGAGCTAACTATCACTTATTAACCCTGTGTGTACTGCTAGGATCCAGCAATCACCCTGATTGCAGCAGGCCATGTGAGTCATGTCGGCCACGTGCCATAGCGCCGGCATGCTTCACAATACGTTCCTGACAGGAACTGGTGGTATATATACATCCCGTCACATCACGTGCCATAATAGACAACATAAATTAGAGCAGCTGCGCTCCATTTCTTATCCCCTGGCAATACCGGGTTTGGCCAACATGATAAGAGGGCGCCAGAGAGCTGCAGGTCTTCACTAATTTTGTGACAGCATGAATTATGGTAGTCTGGGTCTTTTTTCTCTTCTAGCAATACATCGAGGTCCCCTCTGGAGTCTCCACAGTCTTTCTTGACAGCTGATAGGCATTTGTGTTTTCAGTAGCAGAGCGATAAGGATGATAAAGTCAAATTTCGCTAGACAAGGCGCCCACCGTTGTTCCAAGGCCCCAGTTTAGCATAGAGAATTTATTGTCTGGATCTTGGTCAGAAATCCAGTAAACTTCTCTCTCGTGGCCCTCACTAGGGCCAGGAGCTCTAGCCGGAAGGAGCTGTAATTGTGGGGTTCATTTTGCTATCCCGCAAGGACCTACTGGCGTATGTGCTGACTCTCTGGTGTCCATCTTGCATTTGAGTCAGTACTGCACCCAGTCCATGGAGGCTCCCATCTGTGTACAGGAGGAACGGCAGGTCAAGGTCAGTGTAGGCCAGAATCGGGGCTTAGCTAAGGGCACTCTTCCTGGCCTGTTAGGCCTCGTCTCTTATCTTTGAGTCCAGGGGATGCTCTGATTCTTTGGCACCGCAGTGGTTCCCAACAGCAACTTATTCCGGGGACCCGCCAACTTTTCAATGTCTTTGATGAACCGGCGGTTGGATCCGGCAAGACCAAGAAAGGCTTCCATCTTTCTCACAGTTCGAGGACCTGCTGGATAGTGGCCACTTTTTCCTGGGAAGGTAAGACTCCATCTTACAACACTGTGTGGCCCAGATACTCACTCTCTTTCTTGAAGAGGTGACACTTCTTCAGTTTCACCTTCAGCTTGTCTGAGTACCTGGACAAGGCGGGCAAGGAGATCCTGGGATGAGACATAATACACGATGATGTCATCCAGATAATTCAGAGTAGTTTCAGGTCTCCCAAGCTCTTCTCCATCAGTCGCGGAAACGTGTCGGAGCATTGGAGAGGCCACATGGCATCCGGTTAAACTTGAACAATCCTATAGGGAGAAGGTAGCCGGTCATTGCTTTGTCACTTGCCGCCACTGATACAATTGTCGAATGTGAAAGAGTCTTTGGCTTCACTCAACACTATGAAGGATTCTTCAATTCGGGGTAACAGATACAAGTGTCGGACAGTGCAGTCGTTAAGTCTTCTATGTTCCACACAGACCCGGATGGTCCCATCCTTTTCTTGATGAGCCGCACTGGAGCCACCCAAGGGCTCTGAATACCCTGCACTACTCCAGATTCCAACATCTGTCTCAACATCTGTGCTCAAGGATGGTCCGTTCACTCCACTATGGGGTCGGCATCTCTTCAGCCCCCGCAGTGACTGCTCATATCCAACCTGCATCTTCTAAAGGTAACATCCTTCCGGCTCATCACTTCGCCCTTATGTAGGGACACGTGGGAGACCTCTATCCCTTGCCGTCAGATGACTTTCCTGGGACCCAAATTCAGAGCTCTAATGGGAACGCACCCCTGCCGGACCACAGCTGTCATAACTTCATGTCCCACTCTCCCCGGGGGTCACCGACTCAACAAGGACTTTTATCCCCTCAAGGTTGAGTTCTGACTTAGAACATACTCTCTTACCCCGGGGGCAGAATCACAGGCTCTTTCCCTGATGGCCCCTACTGACTGATGAGCCACAGCAATCTTCTGCGTCCCGCAGATGTGGATCAGTCATTGAGGGGCCTCTGTAGACTTGTCTTGAGTGGCCCATTTCCAGTAGCCGGGCTCCCACTTGGTAAACATAATCCGGTCTAGTTCATGCAGAATGCTCATCCCCATTATTACAGGTACGTCTTCCGTGATGGGCTCGGAGACTAAAAGGATCCCTTTTCTTCCCACTTCTTGGCCGCAGATTCAATCATTGATCCACACGATCCCTGTCACCGGGATCGGTTGTTGATTAGCCACAGTCACACAGATCAGAGTTTCTTTTTATCCAGTGTCTGGAAGTGTTGATAGAAGTATGCCTCTATGCCTCGGGCATCATCATCACTTGTGATCTAGTATCCAAACAGCAGACCACAGGGACGCCCTCAAATTCAGCATGTAGAATGGCACACCCGGCAATCAAGTGCTCATCTTCCTGAGGAGCGGCCTTCCTTCTAGCCTCCCCCGCGGGGATTAGTAGTTTAATGGTGACTCTCGCCGGCCTTGGGGGTGATCACGACACCCTCTGGCAAGGTGCCCCTGATTCACACATCTCCAGAGGTGTGTGCCCTCCCTCCACCTGGGGGCGTCACGAACCTGACTTCACATCTCTGGAGGCTGGTGGGAGGAAGGCTGCACACACTGGTCACCCACTGGTCGGGCAGAGGATTCCTGCATGAGCATGATGGGCCAGGATGACGTGGTTCGCATTGGAAGTTGACGAACAGGACCAGCAGGGAACTGGCATGGCTGGGTAGGGGCCTCCGGACGAACATAGAGTTCCCATTTTGTGTTCCATTTGGGTCTGCTTTTCTTGCTTGTTACTTAGGGAGCTCTGTAGGTTTTGCGCCACCTTGGCCAGTAGCCCTTCATTGCTCGGCCTGGGTGTGCACCACCCCTGACATATAGCTTTCTTCTTTACTTCAGCCAGGATTTCACGAAACATAACAGTCGGATCTGCCTGGACCCGTTCTGATGGGACTTGTCTTAAGGGATGTGCTGTAAAGTCCCAAAAAAAGGACTTCATTTTAAACCTGTTTCTTTCCTTTGGCAGTTCAGGAGTTAATGTCAGTTGTCTGCTGCTTGCAGACTCCTTAGTTTCCTTACCAGGTGTGGATACTTTGTGATCACTCCCATCTCCTTTATATGGTCACATGATTCCAGCATGCTTTGCTGGTGATTGAACATTCCTGGCCAATCTTCCTGAGGTGAGGAGGCTTTCTGTAGAGCTGTCTATTGTTTATTTGTCTGCTGTCAAGGAGTGTGGCAGCAGGTGTGAAGCTGCCTTTGTACTCTGTCTCCCCGTCCCTCTTGTTGTTATTATTGCAGTGGTTGGGGCTAGTGCTCCTGCCAGCCATCTCCCTATTGAGGGTTAACATCAGAACTATCGGAGGGACTGGGTATCCTGCTTGGCGACGGGTACTAAGAACCTGTATAGGGATGGTAGGGAGATCAGGTGCAGGTGAGTGCAGGAGGTCACCTCTCCCATGTTCCCTATGTGCAGGGCCCTCCGCTGTATATGTTCCCCCTGGTGTCTCAGCATAGTTTTGTGTTGTGCACCGTACACCGTTGGTCCATGTGTCACTGTCATGCACGGAAGCCAGACACCCCCTTAGTCCAAGCATGACCCGCACTAGTGGTCTCACCTTAGATCTCTTCCAGGAACCTCACTAACCCCTTCAGGGTACTATGTCTACATGTGGGCTATGGTTGTACACAATCATTTCTATGGGATCCTCCATAAGGCAGTCAAAGCGGTGTCCACTACTAGACCTGATGTGATTAACTCTCGGGGGTCTGCACCCCGGGCAGTGACACTGGCGGGTTATTACCATCGAGTTCTGGTAGCTCACTAAATACGGTGCCCATCAGAAGTGTCCTAACAGGGGATCCGCCATCGCCTGCAGCTGCCCCCATTAACATTAGTAATAGCATTCCCGCCATTGCTGTCTGCTGCCTCCATCGTGGCACCGTATCCAGCGCACAGCGCAGAGGATCACTGTTGTGCAGGGTTCAATCATGTTACACAACACGAGGCTGAAGAAACAAGGTAAAAGGTTTATTAACAGGTGGGAAAGGTAAAGATAAAGCAGATTCACAGGGAGTGTGCTGGCGGAAAACACAATGAACAATTATAGAAAATTACCGGGTGCTACTGAGCACCTTGTGCCTCGGTTACACTCCGGTGTGGCTCAGCCACATTTACACCAACAATATCATCATCAAAGGGAAAAGCGGCACTCACCAAATTGTTTGTGCTCTTCATTTACCTATTCCAGGTGGACAGTATGTGCAGGGAGGGGGTGGAGGAGGAAGACAACGGCAGCTTTTCGCAGGAGTTCTGCTTCTACGGGTCTGTGCTCACAGCAGTGGACCCAGAAAGGTCTGGATCCTCTGGATCACCTCTCTGGGTCCTCTGGATCACCTCTCTGGGTCCTCTGGAGCACCTCTCTGGGTCCTCTAGATCACCTCTCTGGGTCCTCTGGATCACCTCTCTGGGTCCTCTGGATCACCTCTCTGGGTCCTCTGGATCACCTCTCTGGGTCCTCTAGATCACCTCTCTGGGTCCTCTGGATCACCTCTCTGGGTCCTCTGCAGCATCTCTCTGGATCCTCTGGAGCACCTCTCTGGGTCCTCTGGATTACCTCTCTGGATCCTCTGGATCCTCTGGAGCACCTCTCTGGGTCCTCTGGATCACCTCTCTGGGTCCTCTGGATCACCTCTCTGGGTCCTCTGGATCACCTCTCTGGGTCCTCTGGATCACCTTTCTGGGTCCTCTAGATCACCTCTCTGGATCCTCTGGATCACCTCTCTGGGTCCTCTGGATCACCTCTCTGGGTCCTCAGGATCACCTCTCTGGGTCCTCTGGAGCATTTCTCTGGATCACCTCTCTGGGTCCTCTGGATCACCTCTCTGGGTCCTCTGGATCACCTCTCTGGGTCCTCTGGATCACCTCTCTGGGTCCTCTGGATCACCTCTCTGGGTCCTCTGGAGCACCTCTCTGGTCCTCTGGAGCACCTCTCTGGGTCCTCTAGATCACCTCTCTGGGTCCTCTGGATCACCTCTCTGGGTCCTCTGGATCACCTCTCTGGGTCCTCTGGATCACCTCTCTGGGTCCTCTAGATCACCTCTCTGGGTCCTCTGGATCACCTCTCTGGGTCCTCTGCAGCATCTCTCTGGATCCTCTGGAGCACCTCTCTGGGTCCTCTGGATTACCTCTCTGGATCCTCTGGATCCTCTGGAGCACCTCTCTGGGTCCTCTGGATCACCTCTCTGGGTCCTCTGGATCACCTCTCTGGGTCCTCTGGATCACCTCTCTGGGTCCTCTGGATCACCTCTCTGGGTCCTCTGGATCACCTTTCTGGGTCCTCTAGATCACCTCTCTGGATCCTCTGGATCACCTCTCTGGGTCCTCTGGATCACCTCTCTGGGTCCTCAGGATCACCTCTCTGGGTCCTCTGGAGCATTTCTCTGGATCACCTCTCTGGGTCCTCTGGATCACCTCTCTGGGTCCTCTGGATCACCTCTCTGGGTCCTCTGGATCACCTCTCTGGGTCCTCAGGATCACCTCTCTGGGTCCTCAGGATCACCTCTCTGGGTCCTCAGGATCACCTCTCTGGGTCCTCTGGATCACCTCTCTGGGTCCTCTGGATCACCTCTCTGGGTCATCTGGATCACCTCTCTGGGTCCTCTGGATCACCTCTCTCGGTCCTCTGGAGCATCTCTCTGGGTCCTCTAGATCACCTCTCTGGGTCCTCAGGATCACCTCTCTGGGTCCTCAGGATCACCTCTCTGGGTCCTCTGGATCACCTCTCTGGGTCCTCTGGATCACCTCTCTGGGTCCTCTGGAGCATATCTCTGGATCACCTCTCTGGATCATCTGGATCACCTCTCTGGATCATCTGGATCACCTCTCTGGGTCTTCTGGATCACCTCTCTGGATCCTCTGGATCACCTCTCTGGATCACCTCTCTGGGTCCTCTGGAGCATATCTCTAAATCACCTCTCTGGATCCTCTGGAGCATCTCTCTGGATCACCTCTCTGGATCATCTGGATCACCTCTCTGGATCATCTGGATCACCCTCTCTGGTCACTTCTGGATCACCTCTCGGGATCCTTGGATCACCTCTCTGGGTCCTCTGGAGCATATCTCTGGATCCTCTGGAGCATCTCTCTGGATCCTCTGGATCATCTCTCTGGGTCCTCTGGATCACCTCTCTGGATCCTCAGGATCACCTCTCTGGATCCTCAGGATCACCTCTCGGGATCCTCTGGATCACCTCTCTGGATCCCCTGGATCACCTCTCTGTATCCTCTGGATCACCTCTCTGGATCCTCTGGATCATCACTCTGTATCCTCTGGATCACCTCTCTAGATCCTCTGGAGCAGGTCTCTCTCCCACACTCAGGCCTGCAGGCTTCTCTTGTGAATCTCTTTTAATGTTACTTTCAGCTTCTTTGCTTCCTGCACTTTTTAGCCTGGAATAATCCAACTGCAGAGTCCAGGGAGGGGAGCACAGACCAGACCACAATCCAGCATGCAGGGGAGCAATGTCTCTTAAAGTCATAGCGTGCCTAAACCAATGGTAGGGGCGACACCTGTACATCAGTACTGAGCAGCGTGGAGGTGAATCCAGCACTATAATGAGAAGAACTATTATGGAGATAATATACTGCAGTACTGAGCTATGCTCCTGTGAATCCAGCACTGTGATAAGATAAACACTTACTACAGAGCAGCATAGAGAGCTGTATACAGCAGCACTGGGTAGTGTGGAGGTGAATCCAGCACTATAATGAGATGGACATTTAGGGAGATGATACACTGCAGTGCTGAGATTTCCCAGTGCTGGATTCACAGCTACATAACATAAATACCAGAAAGCAGCAGCCGGCATTGCTGAGCAGTGATGAAGTGAGATAACACACTTACTAGGAGCTCCTGTCTGTCTGAGCCGTTTATTCTCCTGCTTCTCTAACATTTAGTTTATTAGGTGTAATGTGATCCCTCAGTGATCTGTCAGAACATCTCGTCTTCAGCATAACTGGGATAAGGAGCAGATTTCGCTGATAAGATTTATTACAAAGTTTCTTATTTTATTGATTTATGACAAGTTTGTAAAGTGACAGCGAATCATAACACGGAGTCATCGGGTGTCACCAAACTGCGAGAAACAGATACAAATGGAATGGAACATTCTGCACAATATTTACGTAGATGACGTTCATATTTCACTTTCTGTATTTATAGAAAAGTAGAAAATCTCACAGAGTAATCACCGGTCCTGTGTGATCCACTGGATCAATACTGAAGTGTACAGTCCAGTGTGTTCTGCTGGATCAGTTCTGAGGGGTCCAGTCCGGTGTGCTCTGCTGGATCAGTACTGAGGGGTCCGGTGTGTTCTGCTGGATCTGTTCAGAGGGGTCTGGTCCAATGTGTCCTGCTGGATCAGTTCTGAGGGGTCCGGTCCGGTGTGCTCTGCTGAATCAGTTCTGAGGGGTCCGGTCCGGTGTGCTATGCTGAATCAGTACTGAGGGGTCCGGCACTGTGTGTTCTGCTGGATCAGTTCTGAGGGATCTGGTCTGGTGAGCTCTGTTGGATCAGTTCTGAGGGATCTGGTCCGGTGAGCTCTGCTGGATCAGTTCTGAGGGGTCTGGTCCGGTGTGCTATGCTGGATCAGTACTGAGGGATCCGGCACTGTGTGTTCTGCTGGATCAGTTCTGAGGGGTCTGGTCCGGTGTGCTATGCTGGATCAGTACTGAGGGGTCCGGTCTGGTGTGTTCTGCTGGATCAGTTCTGAAGGATCCGGTCCCGTGTGCTCTGCTGGATCAGTTCTGAAGGATCCGGTCCAGTGTGCTCTACTGGATCAGTTCTGAGGTGTCCGGTCCGGTGTGCTCTGCTGGATCAGTTCTGAGGTGTCCGGTCCAGTGTGCTCTGCTGGATCAGTTCTGAAGTGTCCGGTCCGGTGTGTTCTGCTGGATCAGTTCTGAGGGGTCCGGTCCGGTGTGCTCTGCTGGATCAGTTCTGAGGGGTCCGGTCCGGTGTGCTCTGCTGGATCAGTTCTGAGGTGTCCGGTCCTGTGTGTTCTGCTGGATCAGTTCTGAGGGGTCCGGTCCTGTGTGTTCTGCTGGATCAGTTCTGAGGGGTCCGGTCCGGTGTGCTCTGCTGGATCAGTTCTGAGGGGTCCGGTCCGGTGTGCTCTGCTGGATAAGTTCTGAGGGGTCCGGTCCTGTGTGTTCTGCTGGATCAGTTCTGAGGGGTCCGGTCCTGTGTGTTCTGCTGGATCAGTTCTGAGGTGTCCGGTCCGTGTGCTCTGCTGGATCAGTTCTGAGGTGTCCGGTCCGTTTGCTCTGCTGGATCAGTTCTGAGGGGTCCGGTCCTGTGTGCTCTGCTGGATCAGTTCTGAGGGGTCTGGTCCGGTGTGTTCTGCTGGATCAGTTCTGAGGGGTCCGGTCCTGTGTGTTCTGCTGGATCAGTACTGAGGGGTCCGGTCCGGTGTGCTATGCTGGATCAGTACTGAGGGGTCCGGTCCGGTGTGCTCTGCTGGATCAGTTCTGAGGGGTCCGGTCCAGTGTGTTCTGCTGGATCAGTTCTGAGGTGTCCGGTCCGGTGTGCTCTGCTGGATCAGTTCTGAGGGATCCGGTCCAGTGTGCTCTGCTGGATCAGTTCTGAGGGATCCGGTCCAGTGTGCTCTGCTGGATCAGTTCTGAGGGATCCGGTCCGTGTGTGCTCTGCTGGATCAGTTCTGAGGGATCCGGTCCAGTGTGCTCTGCTGGATCAGTTCTGAGGGATCCGGTCCAGTGTGCTCTGCTGGATCAGTTCTGAGGGGTCTGGTCCGGTGTGCTCTGCTGGAACAGTTCTGAGGTGTCCGGTCCGGTGTGCTCTGCTGGATCAGTTCTGAGGTGTCCGGTCCGGTGTGTTCTGCTAGATCAGTTCTGAGGTGTCCGGTCCGGTGTGTTCTGCTGGATCAGTTCTGAGGTGTCCGGTCCGGTGTGCTCTGCTGGATCAGTTCTGAGGGGTCCGGTCCTGTGTGTTCTGCTGGATCAGTTCTGAGGTGTCCGGTCCGTGTGTGCTCTGCTGGATCAGTTCTGAGGTGTCCGGTCCAGTGTGCTCTGCTGGATCAGTTCTGAGGTGTCCGGTCCAGTGTGCTCTGCTGGATCAGTTCTGAGGTGTCCGGTCCGTGTGCTCTGCTGGATCAGTACTGAGGGGTCCGGTGTGTTCTGCTGGATCAGTTCTGAGGGGTCCGGTCCGGTGTGCTCTGCTGGATCAGTTCTGAGGTGTCCGGTCCGGTGTACTCTGCTGGATCAGTTCTGAGGAGTCCGGTCCAGTGTGCTCTGCTGGATCAGTTCTGAGGTGTCCGGTCCAGTGTGTTCTGCTGGATCAGTTCTGAGGTGTCCGGTTCGTGTGCTCTGCTGGATCAGTTCTGAGGTGTCCGGTCCAGTGTACTCTGCTGGATCAGTTCTGAGGGGTCCGGTCCAGTGTGCTCTGCTGGATCAGTGCTGAGAGGTCCGGTCCGGTGTGTTCTGCTGGATCAGTTCTGAGGTGTCCGGTTCGTGTGCTCTGCTGGATCAGTACTGAGGGGTCCGGTGTGTTCTGCTGGATCAATACTGAGGTGTTGGGCCCCATTGTTCTCCTGGATCAGTACTGAGGGGTCCGGTGTGTTCTGCTGGATCTGTTCAGAGGGGTCTGGTCCAATGTGTTCTGCTGGATCAGTTCTGAGGGGTCTGGTCCGGTGTGCTATGCTGGATCAATACTGAGGGGTCCGGCACTGTGTGTTCTGCTGGATCAGTTCTGAGGGATCTGGTCTGGTGAGCTCTGTTGGATCAGTTCTGAGGGATCTGGTGTGGTGTGTTCTGCTGTATCTGTTCAGAGGGGTCTGGTCCAATGTGTTCTGCTGGATCAGTTCTGAGGGATCCGATCCGGTGTGCTCTGCTGGATCAGTTCTGAGGGGTCTGGTCCGGTGTGCTATGCTGGATCAGTACTGAGGGGTCCGGCACTGTGTGTTCTGCTGGATCAGTTCTGAGGGATCTGGTCTGGTGAGCTCTGTTGGATCAGTTCTGAGGGATCTGGTCTGGTGAGCTCTGCTGGATCAGTTCTGAGGTGTCCGGTCCGGTGTGTTCTGCTGGTCAGTTCTGAGTGTCGTCCGGTGGCCTGCTGGATCAGTTCTGAGGGTCGTGGTCCCGGTCGGGTGCTCTGCTGGATCAGTTCTGAGGTCCGGTCCGGTGTGCTCTGCTGGATCAGTTCTGAGGGTCCGGTCCGGTGTGCTCTGCTGGATCAGTTCTGAGGTCCGTCCGGTGTGCTCTGCTGGATCAGTTGCTGAGAGGTCCGGTCCGGTGTGCTCTGCTGGATCAGTTCTGAGGAGTCCGGTCCGGTGTGCTCTGCTGGATCAGTTCTGAGGGATCCGTCCGGTGTGCTCTGCTGGATCAGTCTGAGGGTCCGTCCGGTGTGCTCTGCTGGATCAGTGCTGAGGAGGTCCGTCCGTGTGTTGTGGATCAGTTCTGAGGGTCTGTCTGGTGAGCTCTGTGGATCAGTTCTGAGGGATCCGGTCGGTGTGCTCTGCTGGATCAGTTCTGAGGGTCCGGTCCGGTGTGCTCTGCTGGATCAGTTCTGAGGGTCCGGTCCGGTGTGCTCTGCTGGATCAGTTCTGAGGTGTCCGGTCCGGTGTGCTCTGCTGGATCAGTTCTGAGGGTCCGGTCCGTGTGCTCTGCTGGATCAGTGCTGAGGGTCCGGTCCGGTGTGCTCTGCTGGATCAGTTCTGAGGGTCCGGTCCGGTGTGCTCTGCTGGATCAGTTCTGAGGATCCGGTCCGGTGTGCTCTGCTGGATCAGTTGTCGAGGTGTCCTGGTCCGGTGTGCTCTGCTGGATCAGTCTGAGGGTCCGGTCCGGTGTGCTCTGCTGGATCAAGTTCTGAGGGTCCGGTCCGGTGTGCTCTGCTGGATCAGTTCTGAGGGTCCGGTCCGGTGTGCTCTGCTGGATCAGTTTGGAGGGATCCTGTTCCGGTGTGCTCTGCTGGATCAGTTCTGAGGGTCCGGTCCGGTGTGCTCTGCTGGATCAATTCTGAGGTGTCCGGTCCGGTGTGCTCTGCTGGATCAGTTCTGAGGTGGTCCGGTCCGGTGTGCTCTGCTGGATCAGTTCTGAGGGTCCGGTCCGGTGTGTCTGCTGGATCAGTTCTGAGGGGTCCGGTCCGGTGTGCTCTGCTGGATCAGTTCTGAGGGGTCCGGTCCGGTGTGTTCTGCTGGATCAGTTCTGAGGGTCCGGTCCGGTGTGCTCTGCTGGATCAGTACTGAGGTGGTCCGGTCCTGGTGTGTTCTGCTGGATCAGTTACTGAGGGTCCGGTCCGGTGTGCTCTGCTGGATCAGTTCGAGGGGTCCGGTCCGGTGTGCTCTGCTGATCAGTTCTGAGGTGTCCGGTCCGTGTGCTCTGCTGGATCAGTTCTGAGGGTCCGGTTCTGGTGTGTTCTGCTGGATCAGTTCTGAGGTGTCCGGTCCGGTGTGCTCTGCTGGATCAGTTCTGAGGGGTCCGGTCCGGTGTGCTCTGCTGGATCAGTTCTGAGGGTCCGGTCCGGTGTGCTCTGCTGGATCAGTTCTGAGGGGTCCGGTCCGGTGTGCTCTGCTGGATCAGTCTGAGGTGTCCGGTCCAGTGTGCTCTGCTGGATCAGTTCTGAGGGATCCGGTCCGTGTGCTCTGCTGGATCAGTTCTGAGGGATCCTGTCCGTGTGCTCTGCTGGATCAGTACTGAGGGGATCCGGTCGGTGTTCTGCTGGATCATTCTGAGGGTCTGGTCCGGTGTGCTCTGCTGGATCAGTTCTGAGGGTCCGGTCCGGTGTCTCTGCTGGATCAGTTCTGAGGAGTCCGGTCCGTGTGCTCTGCTGGATCAGTTCTGAGGTGTCCGGTTCCGTGTGTTCTGCTGGATCAAGTTCTGAGGTGTCCGGTCCGTGTGGCTCTGCTGGATCAGTTCTGAGGTTCCGGTCCGTGTGCTCTGCTGGATCAGTTCTGAGGGTGTCCGGTCCAGTGTGTCTGCTGGATCAGTGCTGGAGAGGTCCGGTCCGGTGTGTCTGCTGGATCAGTTCTGAGGTGTCCGGTCCGTGTGCTCTGCTGGATCAGTTCTGAGGGGTCCGTCCGTGTGTCTCTGCTGGATCAGTACTGAGGTGTTTGGGTGCCGTCCGTGTGTTCTGCTGGATCATTACTGAGGGCCGGTCCGGTGTGTCTGCTGGATCAGTTCGAGGGGTCCGGTCCATGTGTGTCTGCTGGATCAGTTCTGAGGGGGTCCTGGTCCGGTGTGCTTGCTGGATCATCTGAGGGGTCCGTCACTGTGTGTTCTGCTAGATCAGTTCTGAGGTGTCCGGTCCGGTGAGCTCTGTGGATCAGTTCTGAGGGTCCGGTGTTGTGTGTTCTGCTGATCGTTCAGAGGGTCGTGTCCGTGTGTTCTGCTGGATCAGTTCTGAGGGATCCGTCCGGTGTGTCTCTGCTGGATCAGTTCTGAGGGTCGGTCCGGTGTGCTTGCTGGATCAGTCTGAGGGTCCGTCCGTGTGTCTGCTGGATCAGTTCTGAGGATCGGTCGGTGGTCTGTGATCAGTTCTGAGGGTCGGTCTGGTGAGCTCTGCGGATCAGTTCTGAGGTGTCCGTCCGGTGTTTCTGCTGGTCAGTTCTGAGTGTCCGGTCCGGTGTGTCTGCTGGATAGTTCTGAGGGGTCCGGTCCGGTGTGCTCTGCTGGATCAGTTCTGAGGGTCCGTCCGGTGTGCTCTGCTGGATCAGTTCTGAGGGTCCGGTCCGGTGTGCTCTGCTGATCAGTTCTGAGGTTCCGTCCGGTGCTCTGCTGGATCATCTGAGGGTCCGGTCCGGTGTGCTCTGCTGGATCAGTCTGAGGGTCCGGTCCGGTGTGCTCTGCTGGATCAGTTGAGGGTCCGGTCCGGTGTGCTCTGCTGGATCAGTTCTGAGGGTCCTTCGGTGTGCTCTGCTGGATCAGTCTGAGGGTCCGTCCGTGTGTCTGCTGGATCAGTTCTGAGGGTCTGATCTGGTGTCTGTTGGATCAGTTCTGAGGTCGGTCGGTGGCTCTGCTGGATAGTTCTGAGGTGTCCGGTCGTGGTGTCTGCTGGATCATTCTGAGGGTCCGGTCCGGTGTGTCTGCTGGATCAGTTCGAGTGTCCGTCCGGTGTGCTCTGCTGGATCAGTTCTGAGGTCCGGTCCGGTGTGCTCTGCTGGATCAGTCTGAGGGTCCGGTCCGGTGTGCTCCTGGATAAGTCTGAGAGGTCCGGTGTGTGCTCTGCTGGATCAGTTCTGAGGGATCCGGTCCGTGTGCTCTGCTGGATCAGTTTGAGGGATCCGTCGGTGTGCTCTGCTGGATCAGTCTGAGGATCGGTCCGGTGTGCTCTGCTGGATCAATTCTGAGGGATCGGTCCGGTGTGCTCTGCTGGATCAGTTCTGAGGGTCCGGTCCGGTGTGCTCTGCTGGATCAGTTCTGAGGGTCGGTCCGGTGTGCTCTGCTGGATCAGTTCTGAGGGTCCGGTCCGTGTGCTCTCTGATCATTCTGAGGGGTCCGGTCCGGTGGTCTGCTGATCAGTTCTGAGTTTCCGTCCGTGTGCTCTGCTGGATCAGTTCTGAGGGTCGTCCTGTGTGTTCTGCTGGATCAGTCTGAGGGTCCGGTCCGGTGTGCTCTGCTGGATCATACTGAGGGTCCGGTCCGTGTGTTCTGCTGATCAGTTCTGAGGGTCCGGTGTGCTTGTGGATCAGTGAGGTCCGTTGGTGTGTTCTGCTGGATCATTACTGAGGGTCGGTCAGTGTGCTCTGCTGGATCATTCTGAGGTCGGTCCGGTGTGCTGCTGGATCAGTTCTGAGGTGTCCGGTCCGTGTGCTCTGCTGGATCAGTTCTGAGGTGTCCGTTCCGGTGTGCTCTGCTGAATCAGTTCTGAGGTGTCCGGTCCGTGTGCTCTGGCGGATCAGTTCTGAGGGGTCCGGTCCTGTGTGTTCTGCTGGATCAGTTCTGAGGTGTCCGTTCCGGTGTGCTCTGCTGGATCAGTTCTGAGGGATCCGGTCCGGTGTGCTCTGCTGGATCAGTTCTGAGGTGTCCGGTCCGGTGTGCTCTGCTGGATCAGTTCTGAGGTGTCCGTTCCGGTGTGCTCTGCTGGATCAGTTCTGAGGGATCCGGTCCGGTGTGTTCTGCTGAATCAGTTCTGAGGTGTCCGGTCCGTGAGCTCTGCCGGATCAGTTCTGAGGGGTCCGGTCCTGTGTGTTCTGCTGGATCAGTTCTGAGTTGTCCGGTCCTGTGTGTTCTGCTGGATTAGTTCTGAGGGATCCGGTCCGGTGTGCTCTGCTGGATCAGTTCTGAGGGGTCCGGTCCGGTGTGCTCTGCTGGATCAGTTCTGAGGGGTCCGGTCCGGTGTGCTCTGCTGCATCAGTTCTGAGGTGTCCGGTCCGGTGTGCTCTGCTGGATCAATTCTGAGGGGTCCGGTCCGGTGTGCTCTGCTGGATCAGTTCTGAGGGGTCCGGTCCGGTGTGCTCTGCTGGATCAGTTCTGAGGTGTCCGGTCCGGTGTGCTCTGCTGGATCAGTTCTGAGGTGTCCGTTCTGGTGTGCTCTGCTGGATCAGTTCTGAGGGATCCGGTCCGGTGTGTTCTGCTGGATCAGTTCTGAGTTGTCCGGTCCTGTGTGTTCTGCTGGATCAGTTCTGAGTGGTCCGGTCCGGTGTGCTCTGCTGGATTAGTTCTGAGGTGTCCGGTCCGGTGTGCTCTGCTGGATCAGTTCTGAGGGGTCCGGTCTGGTGTGCTCTGCTGGATCAGTTCTGAGGTGTCCGTTCCGGTGTGCTCTGCTGGATCAGTTCTGAGGGATCCGGTCCGGTGTGCTCTGCTGGATCAGTTCTGAGGTGTCCGGTCCGGTGTGCTCTCCTGGATCAGTTCTGAGGTGTATGGTCCGGTGTGCTCTGCTGGATCAGTTCTGAGGGATCCGGTCCGGTGTGCTCTGCTGGATCAGTTCTGAGGGATCCGGTCCGGTGTGCTCTGCTGGATCAGTTCTGAGGGATCCGGTCCGGTGTGCTCTGCTGGATCAGTTCTGAGGGATCCGGTCCGGTGTGCTCTGCTGGATCAGTTCTGAGGTGTCCGGTCCGGTGTGCTCTGCTGGATCAGTTCTGAGGTGTACGGTCCGGTGTGCTCTGCTGGATCAGTTCTGAGGGATCCGGTCCGGTGTGCTCTACTGGATCAGTTCTGAGGGGTCCGGTCCTGTGTGTTCTGCTGAATCAGTTCTGAGGTGTCCGGTCCGTGTGCTCTGCTGGATCAGTTCTGAGGGGTCCGGTCCTGTGTGCTCTGCTGGATCAGTTCTGAGGTGTCCGGTCCAGTGTGCTCTGCTGGATCAGTTCTGAGGGGTCCGGTCCTGTGTGTTCTGCTGAATCAGTTCTGAGGGGTCCGGTGTGCTCTGCTGGAGCAGTTCTGAGGTGTCCGGTCCAGTGTGCTCTGCTGGATCAGTTCTGAGGTGTCCGGTCCTGTGTGCTCTGCTGGATCAGTTCTGAGGTGTCCGGTCCAGTGTGCTCTGCTGGATCAGTTCTGTGGGGTCCGGTCTGGTGTGCTCTGCTGGATCAGTTCTGTGGGGTCCGGTCCGGTGTGCTCTGCTGGATCAGTTCTGTGGGGTCCGGTCTGGTGTGCTCTGCTGGATCAGTTCTGAGGTGTCCGGTCCAGTGTGCTCTGCTGGAGCAGTTCTGAGGTGTCTGGTCCGGTGTACTCTGCTGGATCAGTTCTGAGGGGTCCGGTCCAGTGTGCTCTGCTGGATCAGTTCTGAGGTGTCCGGTCCAGTGTGCTCTGCTGAATCAGTTCTGAGGGGTCCGGTGTGCTCTGCTGGAGCAGTTCTGAGGTGTCCGGTCTGGTGTGCTCTGCTGGATCAGTTCTGAGGGGTCCGGTCCGTGTGCTCTGCTGGATCAGTTCTGAGGGGTCCGGTCCAGTGTGCTCTGCTGGATCAGTTCTGAGGGGTCCGGTCCGTGTGCTCTGCTGGATCAGTTCTGAGGGGTCCGGTCCGGTGTGCTCTGCTGGATCAGTTCTGAGGTGTCCGGTCCAGTGTGCTCTGCTGGATCAGTTCTGAGGGGTCCGGTGTGCTCTGCTGGATCAGTTCTGAGGGATGCGGTCCGGTGTGCTCTGCTGTATCAGTTCTGAGGTGTCCTGTCCGGTGTGCTCTGCTGGAGCAGTTCTGAGGGGTCCGGTCCAGTGTGCTCTGCTGGATCAGTTCTGAGGGGTCCGGTCCGGTGTGCTCTGCTGGATCAGTACTGAGGGGTCCGGTCCGGTGTGATCCCCGTATTCCCCATCACTCGTCTCTTGCTTTTCTGCGGCTTCTCCAGGTGTAAAGCGGAAAAAAAGGTGACTGAAATGTGCCAAAAATCTGGTGCAACACTGCCCCCTGGTGGACGCACAGGATACAGCATCGCAGCTGAGATTGGAATTTTTTGTTTCCAAAGTTATGATCTCCATCGTCCAATCAGCTGCTTTATCTCAGTTACTACGAAACTTTTTCAAACAAAATCTATTTAAAAAAAAAATAACAAACTTTTGTGCAAACACAAAAACTACAGGAGAAAAACATCCAAATTTGGTTTTTTTTGAGGGGAAAGTTAAAAGCTGAAACTTTAATCTGAGAATAAAAATGACAAAAAATGAACTTCAGCCGCCGCCCAGGGAGTGTTCAAAATTTTCACATTTAATTCCTATGAACAAGTTTTTTATTTGTAAGATTTTAATCTTTAATCTTTCATGGGACAACACTTGAGATCTGACACTTTGATACAATGTAACGGAGTCAGTGCAAGTAACTCGTGTATCAGTGATCTGCACCGCTTTATCCGCATCTGGTGGATCCATCATGATCTGTCGCACCTCAGCCGGGCAAAGATACAGGAACTGGTCCTTCACCAGCAGGTCCTTGATCTGCTCAAAGGTGATCACTGACAGTCCTTGGATCCACTGGTCAAAGGTGATCACGGACAGTCCTTGGATCCACTGCTCAAAGGGGGTTCTGAGCCCAAGCACCACATCACTGTAACTGTGGTGTGTCGTGAGGGAAATGTTTTCCCCAATCGGGCACAATGATGGGGACCCAGTACCCATAATCTGTCCGGATGATGGGAAAGTTGTGCTCACTGCCTGTCTGGGTGATGGAGGAGCAGGACCCATGACCTATCAGTAGTGAGAGAACATGTTCCACAGTCGGCCTAGACGATGGGAAGATTGGGCCCATAATCTCTCCGACTGATTGGAAAATTGGTCTCCCTGCCGGTCAGGACCATGGGAAAGATGTACCCTTGGCTTGTCTGGGTGGGAGAGTGGTACGCTTGGTCTGTCAGGAAGATGGGGGACGAACACCCACCACCTATCAGAAAGGCGTTAAGGGACAGATTCGGTCCCCAGCTTGTCAGGGTGATGGGAAAGCTGTGTCCCTGGCCAGTCAGGCCAATCGGAAGGTGTCGTTATTCCCCAGGGTGACAGCTATCACCCGCAGCCTGAGTATGGGAATGGGGTCAGGGGGGCTCTGGTCAGTGACACAGAATCTGAAGCTGAGGTTTGGGTGTCGGCTCTGAGCCACAGTGTAACAGAGCTAAAAATGAAAGACATTGTATATAGTCCTGACAGGGGATCTGTTATGGGGGATCTGTCACAGTTCTGGGGGTGCTCTATATCTGTCCATTATTGATCACCATGTGATTTGGATTGTAGCTCCGGACAGATTTCCTAGTTTGGGGGTCGCACTGTGTTGCGGGGAGTTGCACACTTTACACTTATACTTGGTTGCACCATCTGGTGGTGGATTTGAACCTTAGTACATTGGCTCCAGTGAGTTGTGACATTACATTACACTCCGAGCTCTGCTACATCTCCATGTTTTTTCTCTTCCACCGGCCTCATTATTTGCTAATGTAAAGGTGGTGGTGGGGGGGGGGCGGCTGCACTATAGACTCTGGACCCTGCGATGGTCGCAGACCTGCAGATGTATGAGGCCATGATGAGCTGCAGCCGCGGGTTCCTCCTCTCCGCCATCATCCTCCTATACTGCACCCCAACCTGTCAGACGGTGAGTACAGGTATTACTGGTCACACATGGGCAGAGGTTGTCACCCGTCCTGGAACCTAAGAGCTGACAATCATCATGTTCATAGTGGGGGTGTTATTGTAGGGACCCCCTGACAGTACGACATTACGTGTCCATGAGTGTAGACATGATGAGGATCGTGCAATGATTCTCCTATTGGGATGTGCACATTGTAGATTCAGACTGATGGCAGCACTGGATTTTACCTTCAAGGTTCCAGCAATTTTCCAGATCGCATGTTCGTGTTGTACAGGACTGATGGACGGTGGATTCGCCATATTTTGGCTCAGCTCTGTATGGAGTTGGGCACAATTAACCCCTGATGGTCTTGTGACTTTCCTCCGCGCTCACTCCTGTCCTGACTACATTCTCTTTACAGCTGTTAGGCTGCGTTCACACAGTGTATTTCACCATTTATGCACAGCTATTTAGCGCTTGTGTAAGTGCAGTGAAATGCGGCGGCGTGACGTATTCCTGGAAAAGCAATGGCTTCTGAAGACGTGTTCACACCATGCGTAATGTACGGACGCTTTAACTGCAAACCACAATTGTTTGCTCCATTATTCCCATATCCCACATTATAATATGGACTCGGGAAAAGCGCAACCAAAAGTGCGCGACGTGCACAAAGCGCAGCAAAAAAGTGCAACTGCATAAATGCACGGCAAATCCGCGACGTGTGAACGATACATTGTATCCAGTTAGGACAATTCTCTGTGACATGAAAGTCCGGACTCCAGACTGATACATTGTAACAAGCCATTCAGACAGGAGGGAGAGTTGTATCCAGCCATAGATATATTCTGTATCGGGGTCCCGCTCAAGCTACCGTACCCCATTTCTACTGTTGACGTTCAGGGGTTGTAATCGCACCCGGGCCCTGGAGCCTAGGGGGGCCCCAAAAGTCTCTTTGGCCCATAGAAAAAGACTAAGGCTATTAAAGATTTGCAATAATTGGGGGCCCCCTTGGAGCTTTTGCATCAGGGCCCATGAGCTTCCAGTTGCAGCACTGCAAACGTTCCTTCTACACAGGGGTGTTTGGGCCCCACTGGAGCCAGGACACGGATAACACTGCAGCACCAAACCCAGGACACGGATAACACTGCGGCTCCGGAGCCAGGACCTGGATAACACTGCGGCACCGGAGCCAGAACCCGGATAACACTGCGGCACCGGAGCCAGGACCCATATAACACTGCAGCACCAAACCCAGGACCCGGATAACACTGCGGCACCAGTGCCAGGACCCGGATAACACTGCGGCACCAGAGCCAGAACCTGGATAACACTGCGGCTCTTGAGCCAGGACCCAGATAACACTGCGGCACCAGAGCCAGGACCCAGATAACAGTGCGGCTCCTGAGCCAGGACCTGGATAACACTGCGGCTCCTGAGCCAGGACCTGGTAACACTGCGGCTCCTGAGCCAGGACCCGGATAACACTGTGGCTCCTGAGCCAGGACCCAGATAACACTGCGGCTCCTGAGCCAGGACCTGGATAACACTGCAGCACCGGAGCCAGGACCCGGATAACACTGCGGCACCGGAGCCAGGACCCGGATAACACTGCGGCACCGGAGCCAGGACCCAGATAACACTGCGGCACCGGAGCCAGGACCTGGATAACACTGTGGCTCCTGAGCCAGGACCCAGATAACACTGCGGCTCCTGAGCCAGGACCTGGATAACACTGCAGCACCGGAGCCAGGACCCGGATAACACTGCGGCACCGGAGCCAGGACCCGGATAACACTGCGGCACCGGAGCCAGGACCCGGATAACACTGCGGCTCCTGAGCCAGGACCTGGATAACACTGCGGCACCGGAGCCAGGACCCAGATAACACTGCGGCTCCTGAGCCAGGACCTGGATAACACTGCGGCACCGGAGCCAGGACCCGGATAACACTGCGGCACCAGAGCCAGGACCCGGATAACACTGCGGCACCGGAGCCAGGACCCGGAAAATACTGTAGCACCAGAGCCAGGACCCGGATAACACTGCAGCACCAGAGCCAGGACCCGGATAACACTGCGGCACCGGTGCCAGGACCCGGATAACACTGTGGTACCGGAGCCAGGACCTGGATAACACTGCGGCACTGGTGCCAGGACCCGGATAACACTGCAGCACCGGAGCCAGGACCCGGATAACACTGCGGCACCAAAGTCCCTGTGTTTAATATCAGCAGAATATGGAGCCACCAACTCAGTAGTCATCACCGGTCTGTGCAGAGATCTTATGTAAGGAGTGATCAGGTGATCTGATAACGGTAGGTAATCCAGAATGATGGAGATCTCTGGTTGCTATGGGTTACAGCTCATTTGCATAGCTGTGTTAGTAATTAGCGCCTCTGCTCCTCGGTGTCTCATTCTCGTCTTTCTCTTTTCAGTTTCGCCATCGTCTGACGGATCACGGTAAATATTATCCTATAGATGTTTACTGATCGAGGAATGTGCGGGGAGTACAGAGGAGGAGTATACAGGAGTACACAGGAGGAGTATACAGGGGGAGTACACAGGAGTATACAGGGGGAGTACACAGGAGGTGTATATGGGGAGTACACAGGAGGAGTATATGGGGGGAGTACACAGGAGGAGTATATGGGGGGAGTACACAGGAGGAGTATACGGGGGGAGTACACAGGAGGAGTATACGGGGGGAGTACACAGGAGGAGTATACAGGGGGAGTACACAGGAGGGAGTACACAGGAGGAGTATACGGGGGGAGTACACAGGAGGAGTATATGGGGGGGAGTACACAGGAGGAGTATACGGGGGGAGTACACAGGAGGAGTATACGGGAGGAGTACACAGGAGGAGTATACGGGGGGAGTACACAGGAGGAGTATATGGGGGGGAGTACACAGGAGGAGTATACGGGGGGAGTACACAGGAGGAGTATATGGGGGGGAGTACACAGGGGGAGTATACGGGAGGAGTACACAGGGGGAGTATACGGGGGGGAGTACACAGGAGGAGTATATGGGGGGAGTACACAGGAGGAGTATACGGGGGGAGTATACGGGGGGAGTACACAGGAGGAGTATACGGGGGGAGTACACAGGAGGAGTATACGGGGGGGAGTACACAGGGGGGAGTACAGAGGAGGAGTATACGGGGGGAGTACATAGGGGGGAGTACAGAGGAGGAGTATACAGGGGGGAGTACAGAGGAGGAGTATACGGGGGAGAGTACAGAGGAGGAGTATATGGGGGGAGTACACAGGAGGAGTATACAGGGAGGGTGTACATGAGGGATGATTCACATCGGGGGACAACAGAAAGGAGAATACACAGGGGAGTACATGGGGGAGAGTACAGAAGGGGCAGTACTAATCATTCATACATTATGGTGTGGTGGTATACTATTGAGTCCACCTTCCTCATCCTCTTCCTCATCCTCGGCCTCATCCTCTTCCTCATCTTCTTCCTCATCCTCTTCCTCATCCTCATCCTCTTCCTCATCCTCATCCTCTTCCTCATCCTCGGCCTCATCCTCATCCTCATCCTCGGCCTCATCCTCTTCCTCATCCTCGGCCTCATCCTCATCCTCTACCTCATCCTCGACCTCATCCTCGGCCTCATCCTCATCTTCATCCTCATCCTCTACCTCATCCTCGACCTCATCCTCATCCTCGGCCTCATCCTCATCCTCTTCCTCATCCTTTTCCTCATCCTCATCCTCTTCCTTATCCTCATCCTCGGCCTCATCCTCATCCTCATCCTCGGCCTCATCCTCTTCCTCATCCTCATCCTCTTCCTCATCCTCTTCCTCATCCTCATCCTCATCCTCTACCTCATCCTCTACCTCATCCTCGACCTCATCCTCGACCTCATCCTCTACCTCATCCTCGACCTCATCCTCGACCTCATCCTCGACCTCATCCTCATCCTCATCCTCTTCCTCATCCTCGGCCTCATCCTCTTCCTCATCCTCGGCCTCATCCTCTTCCTCATCCTCATCCTCGGCCTCATCATCTTCCTTATCCTCGGCCTCATCCTCTTCCTCATCCTCATCCTCATCCTCTTCCTCATCCTCTTCCTCATCCTCTTCCTCTTCCTCATCCTCTTCCTCATCCTCTTCCTCATCCTCTTCCTCATCCTCTTCCTCATCCTCTTCCTCATCCTCATCCTCATCCTCTTCCTCATCCTCTTCCTCATCCTCTTCCTCTTCCTCATCCTCTTCCTCATCCTCATCCTCTTCCTCATCCTCATCCTCTTCCTCATCATCTTCCTCATCCTCATCATCTTCCTCATCCTCGGCCTCATCCTCATCCTCTTCCTCATCCTCTTCCTCGGCCTCATCCTCGGCCTCATCCTTCTTCTGTTTTGCAGACTTGTTGCTGAAAAATTTGGAAAGACGACTTAATGAAGATTTCCAAGCAATAAACCTGAACTACGATGACTCCACTATGGAAGGTAAATTGTGGCCCCTCTCCCCCATCCCTGGCCCTTACAGATGAGAACAAGAGCTCCACAGTCCCCAAACATCCATCTGGAGAATGAAGGAGAGGGAGGAGGGGGATGAAGCTGCAGCTGCTGTGTGTGAGACTGAGGAGGGAGACATCTGATTGGTCAGGACTCCCAGCAAGAGGGAGGAGGGAGACCTCTGATTGGTCAGTACTCCCAGCACAGCAGTGACATCATACCCAGCAGACCCCGCCCTGTAGGGGACATACCTGGTGCAGAGATGGACCCCAGACCAGGGGCGTAACTACAACAGGTGCAGGGGCTGCAATCACACCCGGGCCCTGGAGCCTTGGGGGGCCCCGAAAGTCCCTTTGGTCTATAAAAAAAAGACTAATGCTATTAATGATTTGCAATAATTGGGGGCCCCGCTGGAGCTCTAGCATCAGGGCCCATAGGCTTCAAGATACACTGTGTATGTGTGTTCTGTGTATGTGTTCTGACTGTTCTAACATGACTGTTCCCGTTCAGATCCCTGCAGTTTGCAGCCGTGTTTTAACCACGGAACATGTGTGAACACGGAGCACGGATACACGTGTCGCTGCACAGAGTTCTTCACTGGATCAAACTGTGAGAAAGGTGAGAAAAGAAGTTACCAAAGGGGCGAAGTCACACATTTACCCTAATCATCATCTGCAATCACCACACTGTCATTATTACCATAAACTGTGAGGATTATTTACAGTAACAGCAGTGATGCCGGGGAACGTTCATTATAGACACTGAGGATCTGCATTGTAACAACATTATGGGCATGGAATATTGCTTTGAAAGTGGAAAGGATTCTTTGCTGTAAGAGCTGAAGAGCGGCAGAATATGCTGTATAGATGGTGAGGAGTCATTGTTATAAGAGCAGGGAGGCTGTGCTATATGTCATATAGGCGGTAAGTATTCTTCACTGTAAGAGCAGTATGGTAAGGAGTCATTGCTGTAAGAGCAGTGAGGCTGTGCTATATGTCATATAGACGGTAAGTATTCTTCACTGTAAGAGCAGTATGGTTAGGAGTCATTGCTATAAGACTGTATAGATTCTACAGAGTATATTCTGCAGCCATACTGCTCTTACAGTGAAGAATACTTACCGTCTCTATGACATATAGCACAGCCTCACTGCTCTTACAGCAATGACTCCTAACCATACTGCTCTTACAGTGAAGAATACTTACCGTCTATATGACATACAGCACAGCCTCACTGCTCTTACAGCTATGACTCCTAACCTTCTACAGAGTATACTCCGCAGTCATACTGCTCTTACAGTAAAGAATACTTACTGTGTATGACAGAAGTTAAGAATTCATTGCTATAGGAGGGATAAGACTGGAAATGTTTGTTATTAGCTGTAGAACCCGATGTTGCCTGAGTTACAATAATAAATCGAGCGTAATAAAGGAGGCGTGGCTAACTCAAGGATACCTGGAAGGGGCGGAACCATATGCACTCAGGGGGTGGAGCTATGAAGAGGGCATTACTCATGTTACCATAACAAATAAGACGTAACAAAGGAGGTGGGGCTAACAGGAGGGGCGGAGCCACATGCATCATGTGCAATTATGAAGGGGGTGGAGCTATCTGGAGATGGTGTAGTCACATGCATCCTGCACATTCCGACGAGGCAGGGCTAACCGGAGGGGCGGAGCCATATGCAGCTGTACATTATGAAGGGGTGGGGCTAACTGGAGGGGGCGAGGCTATATGCAACCATTGCATTCTGAAGAGCAGGGCTAACCGGAGGGGCGGAGCCATATGCATGTGTGCATTATGAAGGGGTGGAGCTAATTTGAGGGAGCAGAGCCACATGCTTATGAAGGAGGTGGGGCATCTTGTGCCTTATGGAGGGTCGGGTTATAAAGTGGGCGTGGCTATGAAGAGCGGGGTTCTGATACACTCATACATACACTCAGCTTTATATATTAGATAGACGTTCATTATTTACTGCAAGAACAATAAATCTGAAATAGATCTCTGCAGACGATCCGGATCGATCACCGCTAGATCAGACTTCTTTACAGTAAGAGCAGTGAGTGCACGCTCTACTCTCTATAGGCTGTAACAGCAATCAGCTTCTCTATAGAGGATCAGCGCCTGACCTCTACAGCAGGAGCAATACGGCTGTAGTATCAAGGGTTCTTTGCTGTAAGAGCAGTGAGGCTGGAATATTTTCTTTAAACAATCATCATTTATTTACAGCGAATGCAATAAGACAGTGGAATGTTCCTGTAGATCCCCGGGCTGTTTACCCTGGATGTGTAATATGCTTAACACATTATCAGGATTCTTTACTGTAACAGCAATATGGCTATGACGTATAGTAGGAGTTAGAGCAGTATGGAGTATTGTGGACAGACGGACGCTGTGGATCATTCTCTATAGATGGTTTTGATTATTTCCTATACGATGATAAGGCTGCGGAATATTCTTTACCACACTGCAGTAAGGCCATGGGATATACTTTGGAGACGGAAAGGATTCTTTACCGTAAGAGCGTTTAGGAAGTAATTTTTCTATACACAATCACCACTCTTTACTGTGAGAGCAATAAAGCTGTGATCATTAGCTTATAAACAATAAGGATTCTCTACTGTAAGAGCAGAGCGGCTGTCTCTTCTTGGTGTCAGTGCTCATCCTATAGACTCTCCTAACATTGAGCTGATGTGATTGAGGAAAGGGAGCAACCAGGACCTAACTGTGGGGGCAACAGCTGCATCTGCCCCCCCTTTCCCCCCCCACTCTGGGCGGATCCTTTAGGAATCAACTGGATGATCTTATGGCTCCAAGTTGATCCCTACAACCTCTTGACATCAAACTTCTCAGTGACATCATTGTCTGTTCGGTTCATGAATGTTAGTCTGAGATCACCCGTCCAGTGATCGTCCATAGATCGGATCCAGCACGATCCGTTCTGCAAACACAACTTTATTGGCCATTTTGCAACAATTGATTTCTGCAGGATCTGTTTTTGTTACATTGGAGTCTATGGAGAACAGATCCAGTAACTGATCACTATTTATCTTCCATGTGAAACTGATCCAGTAAGAAAAAAACTGAGGATAAACAGTGATCAGTTACCGGATCCGTTCTCCATAGACTCCAATGTTACAAAAACGGATCCTGCAGAAATCAATTGTTGCAAAACGGATAAAAAGGTTTACAGAACCGATCGTGCTGGATCCGCTCTGTAGACGATCACCAGACGGGTGGATTTAACCTAAAATCTTTCTTTTCTACATTATGGACAGCGATTCGGCCGTGTAAGAAGGACACGTGTGAGCACGGAGACTGCGTCCTGAAGAAGTACGCTCCACATTACAAGTGCCGCTGTCACTATCCGCACCAGGGCCCCGCGTGCAGCGCAGGTAAGAGGCGGCAACCGGCTGTGGAATCCTTTACCTGCCCCCATCCTTAGGGTAAACTTGGCGCACGTTTGTTTTTTCGACCGCATTCTCTATTATATACTCACCCTGTCTGGTCCGTCATCAACTTCCACCATCATTGTGTCCTCCTATCCTCTGATTGGCCAGAGGTCAGAACAAGTTCCGGTAGCCATATTTGCACACCCAAGTGATGGGTGTCCAAATATGGTGGCTGCTGGTTATGAGACCACCAGCGGGTTCTACCGACAGCAACGCCACCCAAAAACACCAACCCCAATAACCCGGGCCAATGCCTGCTATCCACCCCCAGCCTGCCGCCAAAAAGCTCAAACTCACCGACAGGACCTGTGGTGATGTCACGGTAATGCAGATCACATGACCATGACATCATCACAGGTCCTGTAACAAAGAGAGCAGCCATGTAATTACAGCCCGCCCATTCACTCCACTCAGCCCACTCACCCCACAGCCTGACCGCTCAGCTCACTCAGCCTGCTCACCCTGCAGCCCACCCTCTCACCCCCTCAGCCCACTCACCCTGCAGCCCACCCACCCCCTCAGCCCGCTCACCCTCTCAGCCCGCTCACCCTGCAGCCCACCCTGTCACCCCACTCACCCTGCAGCCCACCCAACCTCTCAGCCTGCTCACCCTGCAGCCCACACTCTCACCCCACTCAGCCCACTCACCCTGCAGCCCACCCAACCTCTCAGCCTGCTCACCCTGCAGCCCACACTCTCAACCCACTCACCCCGCAGCCCACCCACCCCGCAGCCCACCCACTCAGCCCGCTCACCCCGCAGCCCACCCACCCCGCACACCCACCCACTCAGCCCGCTCACCCCACACACCCACCCTCTCAGCCCACTCACTCTGCTCACCCCACAGCCCACCCTCTCAGCTCACTCACCCTGCTCACCCCACAGCCCACACTCTCGGCCCGCTCACCCCACAGCCCCAAAAGTGCCTTTGTCCTATAGAAAAACACTAATGCTATTAAAGATTTGCAATAATTGGGGGCCCCGTTGGAGCTTTTGCATTGGGGCCCGTGAGCTTGAAGTTACGCCAGTAATATAAGGGCAGGTGTGGGGTCCATACGAGCTAAGGAAAGCTGCAACAAGCGTCTGCTGCATGTGCACAGTGTCTGCACTGACTGCGGAGCCGCCGCCATCGCTCCCGCTGATCATCATACTCTTCTTTTTGCAGTCGAGTCTATTTGCACCAACAACCCCTGCAAGAACGGAGGAACCTGCCTGAGGAAACTCCTGAGCAAGTTCATCTGCATCTGTCCCAAGAGCTTCAGGGGACGTTCTGTGAGATCGGTAAGAGAAATCCACCCGATCCGTGATCTATTCCCGATCCGTGATCTATTCCCAATCCGTGATCTATTCCCGATCCGTGATCTATTCCCGATCCATGATCTATTCCCGATCCGTGATCTATTCCCGATCCGTGATCTATTCCCGATCCGCAACCGGCGTCAGAGAGAGAAACTTCACATAGAGAAGTTACTGATGATGTCATCACTGTCTGCCGTATTGTGTGCGCAGCTCCTCCGCGGAGCCGGATGTCTCAATGATTACAGACTGGATACATTGTATTATGTAGCCTGATCCCGCAATCATTCATGTGTTACTCCATCCGATTTATACCCTGGAGATGGAAGATTACTAAATTAGGAGAATAAATAAGGCCAAAAAATATGTATATATGATAAAATACCATAGACATAAAGGGTTAATGGTTGTATTTTTATCAATTAATAAAAAACGTAAATCCTCAGTATTCAGTGACCGCCCATCTCCTCCATCCTCAGTATTCAGTGACCGCCCGTCTCCTCCGTCCTCAGTATTCAGTGACCGCCCGTCTCCTCCGTCCTCAGTATTCAGTGACCGCCCATCTCCTCCATCCTCAGTATTCAGTGATCGCCCGTCTCCTCCGTCCTCAGTATTCAGTGACCGCCCGTCTCCTTCATCCTCAGTATTCAGTGACCGCCCGTCTCCTCCGTCCTCAGTATTCAGTGACCGCCCGTCTCCTCCATCCTCAGTATTCAGTGACCGCCCGTCTCCTCCGTCCTCAGTATTCAGTGACCTCCCGTCTCCTCCATCCTCAGTATTCAGTGACCGCCCGTCTCCTCCGTCCTCAGTATTCAGTGACCGCCCGTCTCCTCCGTCCTCAGTATTCAGTGACCGCCCGTCTCCTCCGTCCTCAGTATTCAGTGACCGCCCGTCTCCTCCGTCCTCAGTATTCAGTGACCTCCCGTCTCCTCCATCCTCAGTATTCAGTGACCGCCCGTCTCCTCCATCCTCCGTATTCAGTGATCTCCCATCTCCTCCATCCTCAGTATTCAGTGACCGCCCGTCTCCTCCATCCTCAGTATTCAGTGACCGCCCATCTCCTCCATCCTCAGTATTCAGTGACCGCCCGTCTCCTCCGTCCTCAGTATTCAGTGACCGCCCGTGTCCTCCGTCCTCGGTATTCAGTGACCGCCCGTCTCCTCCATCCTCAGTATTCAGTGACCGCCCGTCTCCTCCGTCCTCAGTATTCAGTGACCGCCCGTCTCCTCTGTCCTCAGTATTCAGTGACCGCCCGTCTCCTCCGTCCTCAGTATTCAGTGACCACCTGTCTCCTCCATCCTCAGTATTCAGTGATCCCCCGTCTCCTCCATCCTCAGTATTCAGTGACCGCCCGTCTCCTCCGTCCTCAGTATTCAGTGACCGCCCGTCTCCTCCGTCCTCAGTATTCAGTGACCGCCCGTCTCCTCCGTCCTCAGTATTCAGTGACCACCCATCTCCTCCGTCCTCAGTATTCAGTGACCGCCCGTCTCCTCCATCCTCAGTATTCAGTGACCACCCATCTCCTCCATCCTCAGTATTCAGTGACCGCCCGTCTCCTCCATCCTCAGTATTCAGTGACCACCCATCTCCTCCGTCCTCAGTATTCAGTGACCGCCCGTCTCCTCCATCCTCAGTATTCAGTGACCACCCATCTCCTCCATCCTCAGTATTCAGTGACCGCCCGTCTCCTCCATCCTCAGTATTCAGTGACCACCCATCTCCTCCGTCCTCAGTATTCAGTGACCGCCCGTCTCCTCCATCCTCAGTATTCAGTGACCACCCATCTCCTCCATCCTCAGTATTCAGTGATCGCCCGTCTCCTCCATCCTCAGTATTCAGTGATCGCCCGTCTCCTCCATCCTCAGTATTCAGTGATCGCACGTCTCCTTCATCCTCAGTATTCAGTGACCGCACGTCTCCCCCGTCCTCAGAATTCAGTGACCGCCCGTTTCCTCCTTCCTCAGTATTCAGTGACCGCCCGTTTCCTCCATCCTCAGTATTCAGTGACCGCCCGTCTCCTCCATCCTCAGTATTCAGTGACCGCCCGTCTCCTCTATCCTCAGTATTCAGTGACCGCCCGTCTCCTCCATCCTCAGTATTCAGTGACCGCCCGTCTCCTCTATCCTCAGTATTCAGTGACCGCCCGTCTCCTCCATCCTCAGTATTCAGTGATCGCCCGTCTCCTCCGTCCTCAGTATTCAGTGACCGTCCGTCTCCTCTGTCCTCAGTATTCAGTGACCGCCCGTCTCCTCCGTCCTCAGTATTCAGTGACTGCCCGTCTCCTCCGTTCTCAGTATTCAGTGATCTCCCATCTCCTCCATCCTCAGTATTCAGTGACCGCCCGTCTCCTCCATCCTCAGTATTCAGTGATCGCCCGTCTCCTCCATCCTCAGTATTCAGTGATCGCCCGTCTCCTCCGTCCTCAGTATTCAGTGACCGCCCGTTCTCCTCCGTTCTCAGTATTCAGTGATCTCCCATCTCCTCCATCCTCAGTATTCAGTGACCGCCCGTCTCCTCCATCCTCAGTATTCAGTGACCGCCCGTCTCTTCTGTCCTCAGTATTCAGTGACCTCCCGTCTCCTCCGTCCTCAGTATTCAGTGACCGCCCGTCTCCTCCATCCTCAGTATTCAGTGATCGCCCGTCTCCTCCGTCCTCAGTATTCAGTGACCGCCCGTCTCCTCCATCCTCAGTATTCAGTGACCACCCGTCTCCTCAGTATTCAGTGACCGCCCGTCTCCTCCGTCCTCAGTATTCAGTGACCGCCCGTCTCCTCCGTCCTCAGTATTCAGTGACCGCCCGTCTCCTCCATCCTCAGTATTCAGTGACCGCCCGTCTCCTCCATCCTCAGTATTCAGTGACCGCCCGTCTCCTCCATCCTCAGTATTCGGTGACTGCCCGTCTCCTCCATCCTCAGTATTCGGTGACTGCCCGTCTCCTCTATCCTCAGTATTCAGTGACCGCCCGTCTCCTCCATCCTCAGTATTCAGTGACCGCCCGTCTCCTCCGTCCTCAGTATTCGGTGATCGCTTGTCTAGATGGATTCTGGATTATTGGACTTTTCCTCTCACCATCTGACATTTATCATTTCCTTCCTTCTTATGTCTCCTTTATTCTTCTGCCTCTTCAGCTTCCAGTGACTGCTACAGGAACGATGGGCTCCGGTACCGCGGCTTTGTCAGCCAGACGGAGGACGGGCACCGCTGCCTGCCCTGGGACTCCTACCTGCTGACGAAGGAGAGCGTCAACGCCTTTGTGCCGGACATCTGGCAGTTTGGGGTCGGGGAGCACAATTACTGCAGGTAAATCAATGAAGTCTCCTGTTGATTTCTGTGTGTCGCCATGGTGACAGACTACAAACAAACCCAGTGTAGTCAGATCCTCCAGGGTTTCATGTGCTTTTCCTTTCTGTCTGTATTCGGGGGGTGCACTAACTTATCGCTGTGATTTCCTACATCTCTCAGGAATCCGGACGGTGCAGGGAAGCCGTGGTGTTACTTTCTGGATAAGGAGGAGAAGCTGAAATGGGACCTGTGTAACGTATCTGCGTGTCTGGCGGGTAAATATCCCTCCTGATAGGACAGCGCCCTGCGTCACCGGCCGAGAATTGTGATGTTAGGGGATGGGAGGAGACAAGAATGGGAAAAAAACATTCCCTGACATCCAATCTGGATCATGTGAAGATCTCTGCTTGCTGTCAGTGAATGGGAGCTTTTTATTTATATAATAAAGATATATAGATACTACATAGGCGGTGACGTCATGATGGGGCGGGCTCTGTAGCACTAGGGGCGGCGGCCATCTCTCCCCCCTGTCCGTTCTCCCTCTTCCCAATGTGCTGTTTTTTCTCCTTTGAGCTGCCTCCCCCTTGAACACGCTCTCTCCCCTGTGCGCTCTCTCTCCCCGTATGCTGTCTCTCCCCCTGTGTGCTGTCTCTCTCCCCCTGTGTGCTGTCTCTCTCCCCCTGTGTGCTGTCTCTCTCCCCCTGTGCGCTGTCTCTCTCTCCCTATGCCTGTCTCCCCGTGCGCTGTCTTTCTCCCCTTACGCTGTCTCTCTCCCTGTGCGCTGTCTCTCTCCCTATGCTCTGTTTCTCTCCCCCGTGTGCTGTCTCTCTCCCTCATACGCTATCTCTCCCCCATGCGCTGTTTCTCTCCCCCGGGCCCTGTCTCTCTCCTTGTGCGCTGTCTTCTCACCTCACGCTCTCTCCCCATGTGCGCTCTATCTCCCCTCTTTGCTGTCTCCTTCCCCCGTGCACTGTCTCTCTCCCCCGTGTGCTGTCTCTCTCCCCCGTGCGCTGTCTCTCTCCCCATACGCTGTCTCTCTCCCCCGTGCGCTGTCTCTCTCCCCATACGCTGTCTCTCTCCCCCTGTGCTGTCTCTCTCCCCGTGCACTGTCTCTCTCCCTCGTGTGCTGTCTCTCTCCCTCGTATGCTGTCTCTCTCCCCCGTGTACTGTCTCTCTCCCTCGTGTGCTGTCTCTCTCCCCCGTGCGCTGTCTCCCTCCCAGGTGCGCTGTCTCTCTCCTTTGTGCGCTGTCTTCTCCCCTTACGCTGTCTCTCTCCATGCGCTCTCTCCCCGTGTGCGTTCTCTCTCCCCTCTGTACTGTCTCTTTCCCCCGTGCGCTGTCTCTCTCCCCGTGCGCTGTCTGTCTCCATGTGCTCTCTCCCCGTGTGCACTCTCTCTCCCCTCTGTGCTGTCTCTCTCCCCCTGTGCACCGTCTGTCTCCCTGTGCACTGTCTCTCTCCCCCTGTGCGCTGTCTCTCTCCCCCTGTGCGCTGTCTCTCTCCCCCTGTGCACTGTCTCTCTCCCCCTGTGCGCTGTCTCTCTCCCCCTGTGTACTTTCTCTCTCCCCCTGTGCGCAGTCTCTCTCCCCCTGTGTGCTGTCTCTCTCCCCCTGTGTGCTGTCTCTCTCCCCCGTACGCTATCTCACCCCCCGGGTGCTGTCTCTTTCCCCCTGTGCCCTGTCTCTCTCCCCCTGTGCGCTGTCTCTCTCCCCCATGCGCTCTCTTCTCCTCTATGCTGTCTCTCTCCCCACGTGCGCTGTCTCTCTCCCCCGGTGCGCTGTCTCTCTCCCCCGTGCACTGTCTCTCTCCCCCGTGCATTCTCTCTCTCACCTGTGTGCTCACCCCTCTGTCGTTCCGCAGTCTTTGCCACCCTGTGCTCTCTCCCCCCTGTGCTTTGTCTCTCTCCATCTTGTGCTCTTTTCCCCCTGTGGTGTCAAAATATGGCAGCCACGGTGATGTAGTGTCAGCGGCAGCAGCATGTGGCGGTTTCGGGTGATGGCAGTTGCGGGCGGCTGCGGTACCGCTGGGGGTACTGTGTAATGTGCAAGTACCACCAGTGGGCGCCATACTTGCAGACCCATCACTTGTGTGTTCAAATATGGCTGAGGCCGCAGGCGTGAGATAGGAAAACATCGGAACGCGATGGGACGGCTCAATTATGTCAGTAAATTTGTCCTAATATGTCTACAGCTGAGGGTTTGTTACTATTGTGTCCAGGATGTGGGAAATATAACCAGCCTGATATACCTGATGGGAATGATGAAAGCTATTGATGTGTTCAGCTCTACACTGATACATTGTAACAATGAATGCAAACAATAAGTCACCTTATACTGACTGCGAGCAGAGGTCGTGGGGTAAAAGAAAGTAGAACTTTGAACAATGGCGAAACTTAAGTCTTCATCTGTGGAGAACCACAACTCCCAGCAGACCCTGACTATGATGTGATACATTGTGTCTCCCGTCATCCTCTCTGACTTCTTCTGTTTTCCAGTTTCACGTGTTAATGTGACGACGACACTGAAGCCACCGAATTCCACGGTTTCGCCTTCGCCCCCCGCTAACGCCAGCGCCCCGTTCTCCACCTGCGGCACCAGAGACCTGCCTCCGACCACCCGGGGAAGGATCTTCGGAGGGTTGAGATCTCAGCCGGGAAGCACCCGTGGTTGGCATCGCTGCAGCTGAAGACCCCGGTGGCATCGCTCGGTGCCGGCCATCTCTGCGGGGGCACTCTAATCGCTGAATGCTGGATCCTGACAGCTGCACATTGTGTAAAACCCCTGTAAGTAACACAGATCATCACCCCCCCCCCCTCCCAGGTCACGGAGACATGGCTGCTTCCTTCTAGATAAGAAAACTGATGGCGCTTCCTAACACGGCAGTGTGAACAGGTTCATACTGAACATGGCATATACTATAACGAATAAAGACACAGTTGCATTCTGAAATGCTAAGGTATGGAAACAATGAATATAGGAATATAGACATGCATTACTGCTAAGGAAAAAGATCAAAGCAATTGAGATACTTAGCATATAATAAGCCAGTTTTATGTGAGCCCAGCAGCCAACGTCAAGGTGTTAGGAAGCGCCGTCAGCTTGTTTCCTAACGCCTGGTTGTTTTTCCCATTAACTTTAGGTGATTTTAATTCTATATTAGCAGGTTCCTGTTCGCCCATAAATTGGAGGGTTTTCTTTAATCCAGAAAAAAGCTTTAACTTCAGTAAGGACCCAGTGAAGAGATATGCCTTGACGTTGGCTACTGTGCTCACATAAAACTGCCCATTTTTATATGCTAAGTGTCTTGATTTTTTTCATGTATTTCCTTAGCAGTAATGCATGTCCCAATTCCTACATTCATTGTTTGCATGCCTTAGCATCGCAGAGTGCAGCTCTCCATGGTGTATGATATGTTCAGTATGCACCTGTTCACACTTGCAGGTTAAGAAGCGCCATCAGTTTTCTGATTTAGATGATGGGGTCTTCTGCACTCCTTTCCATTAGTCTCAGGTGATTTTAATTCTCTTCTAGCAGGTTCCTATCCGCCAGTAAATTTGAGGTATTTTAATCCAGAAAGTGGTATTAGCTCAGGGTGGAGATACTCGCATGAGTCTCGCATGACTCTCCTGGAACGGCCACCCGCTGTCTGGACGGGACCACGTCAGCTGCTTGTGTTTCTATGGAGCCAATGTGCTCCCGTTCAGAGGTAGGGGCTACTCCGGGTGAGTCATGCAAGACTCATGCGAGTATCTCACATGTGTCTCACATCGTGTATTTCCACCCAGTGAAGAGATACGCCTTGACATGGCTGCTGGGCTTACATTAATCTGGTCTTTTTTATATGCTAAGTATCTCCATTTGTTCATTTTTTTCCTTAGCAGTGATGCATGTTTACATTCCTATATGCATTGTTTGCAACTCAGTTATTATACTCAGTTATTATACTATATATATAGTTATTATACTATATTTCATGTTCTGTTCGCACCTGTTCACACTTGCAGGTTAAGAAGTGCCATCAGTTTTCTCTTACCTTCTGACTTTGCACAGCCTTGACTTGGCTGATGGGCTCACATAAATCTGGCCTTTTTATAGACTAAGTATCTCAACCATGTTTTTCCTTAGCAGTAATAAATGTCCATATTCCTATATTCACTGTTTCCATACCTTAGCATTTCAGAGTGCAACTGTCCATTTGCTTTCTTTTAGAAACAGCGCCCCCTTGCTCATAGGCCATGTGTGGTATTACAGCTGAGGGCTCAATCACATGACTTCTGATTCTCCAGCTTTAGATCACTGAAGCTCACTTATTGTAGAATGAGAAGTTTAAAGGGGTTGTCCAGGATTCTATAAAAATGGCTGATTCAGGTCATAAACACGCCCACCCTGTCTACAGGTTGTGTGTGATATTGCAGTTCAGCTCCATTTGGGTGAATGCTGTAATACCACATGCGACCTGTAGACAGGGGTGGAGCTGTTTTTGAATGAATGCAGCACAGTTTTATTAATCCTGGACATCCCCTTTAAGGTCTCTGATTGCTGTCAGGGAATGTAAACTTTATTCACTGGAAACCCTCTTTGATTTACTATTTATCCCAGTTTTCAAGCTTGTGACAACTTTCCCTAGTCCAGACAATCCTCTGTGAGCTAAACACATCATCAGTACAAGTCTCTCCCCTGTGATTAGGGGCGTAATTACAATAGGTGCAGGGGTGTCAATCGCACCTGGGCCCTGGAGCCTGGGGGGGCCACAAAAGTTCCATTGGCCCATAGAAAAAGACTTATGTTATTAGAGATTTGCAATAATTAGGGGCCCTGTTGGAACTTTCGTATCGGGGCCCATGAGCTTCACGTTACAGTTTGCTACAATGTATCAGTGCAGGTACAATGTATCAGTGCAGGTACAGTGTATCAGTGCAGGTACAATGTATCAGTGCAGGTACAGTGTATCAGTGCAGGTACAATGTATCAGTGCAGGTACAGTGTATCAGTGCAGGTACAATGTATCAGTGCAGGTACAGTGTATCAGTGCAGGTACAATGTATCAGTGCAGGTACAGTGTATCAGTGCAGGTACAGTGTATCAGTGCAGGTACAGTGTATCAGTGCAGGTACAGTGTATCAGTGCAGGTACAGTGTATCAGTGCAGGTACAGTGTGTCAGTGCAGGTACAGTGTATCAGTGCAGGTACAATGTATCAGTGCAGGTACAGTGTGTCAGTGCAGGTACAGTGTATCAGTGCAGGTACAGTGTATCAGTGCAGGTACAGTGTATCAGTGCAGGTACAGTGTGTCAGTGCAGGTACAATGTATCAGTGCAGGTACAGTGTATCAGTGCAGTACATGTATCAGTGCAGGTACAATGTATCAGTGCAGGTACATGTATCAGTGCAGGTACAGTGTATCAGTGCAGGTACAGTGTATCAGTGCAGGTACAGTATCAGTGCAGGTACATGTATCAGTGCAGGTACAGTGTATCAGTGCAGGTACAGTGTATCAGTGACAGGTACAGTGTATCAGTGCAGGTACAGTGTATCAGTGCAGGTACATGTATCAGTGCAGGTACAGTGTATCAGTGCAGGTACAGTGTATCAGTGCAGGTACAGTGTATCAGTGCAGGTACAGTGTATCAGTGCAGGTACAGTGTATCAGTGCAGGTACAGTGTATCAGTGCAGGTACAGTGTATCAGTGCAGGTGCAAGGTCAGTGTATAGTGCAGGTACAGTGTATCAGTGCAGGTACAGTGTATCAGTGCAGGTACAGTGTATCAGTGCAGGTACAGTGTATCAGTGCAGGTACAATGTATCAGTGCAGGTACAAGTGTATCAGTGCAGGTACAATGTATCAGTGCAGGTACAGTGTATCAGTGCAGGTACAATGTATCAGTGCAGGTACAGTGTATCAGTGCAGGTACAATGTATCAGTGCAGGTACAGTGTATCAGTGCAGGTACAGTGTATCAGTGCAGGTACAGTGTATCAGTGCAGGTACATGTATCAGTGCAGGTACAGTGTATCAGTGCAGGTACATGTATCAGTGCAGGTACAGTGTATCAGTGCAGGTACAGTGTATCAGTGCAGGTACAATGTATCAGTGCAGGTACAATGTATCAGTGCAGGTACAGTGTATCAGTGCAGGTACAATGTATCAGTGCAGGTACAGTGTATCAGTGCAGGTACAATGTATCAGTGCAGGTACATGTATCAGTGCAGGTACAGTGTATCAGTGCAGGTACAGTGTATCAGTGCAGGTACAGTGTATCAGTGCAGGTACAGTGTATCAGTGCAGGTACAGTGTATCAGTGCAGGTACAGTGTATCAGTGCAGGTACAGTGTATCAGTGCAGGTACATGTATCAGTGCAGGTACAGTGTATCAGTGCAGGTACAATGTATCAGTGCAGGTACAGTGTATCAGTGCAGGTACAGTGTATCAGTGCAGGTACAGTGTATCAGTGCAGGTACAGTGTATCAGTGCAGGTACAGTGTATCAGTGCAGGTACAATGTATCAGTGCAGGTACAGTGTATCAGTGCAGGTACAGTGTATCAGTGCAGGTACATGTATCAGTGCAGGTACAGTGTATCAGTGCAGGTACAGTGTATCAGTGCAGGTACAGTGTATCAGTGCAGGTACAATGTATCAGTGCAGGTACAGATGTATCAGTGCAGGTACAGTGTATCAGTGCAGGTACAGTGTATCAGTGCAGGTACAGTGTATCAGTGCAGGTACAATGTATCAGTGCAGGTACAAGTGTATCAGTGCAGGTACAGTGTATCAGTGCAGGTACAATGTATCAGTGCAGGTACAGTGTATCAGTGCAGGTACAGTGTATCAGTGCAGGTACAGTGTATCAGTGCAGGTACAGTGTATCAGTGCAGGTACAGTGTATCAGTGCAGGTACAGTGTATCAGTGCAGGTACAGTGTATCAGTGCAGGTACAGTGTATCAGTGCAGGTACAGTGTATCAGTGCAGGTACAGTGTATCAGTGCAGGTACAGTGTTATCAGTGCAGGTACAATGTATCAGTGCAGGTACAGTGTATCAGTGCAGGTACAGTGTATCAGTGCAGGTACAATGTATCAGTGCAGGTACAGTGTATCAGTGCAGGTACAGTGTATCAGTGCAGGTACAGTGTATCAGTGCAGGTACAATGTATCAGTGCAGGTACAGTGTATCTGTCTGGATTGTGTAGACCTGTTACAATGATATCTGGTTCGGATGCGGTTCAGCCTATATAATGTTTCCTTACACCGACAGCAAGCAGAGATGTTATAGTAACCCCCATTACCAATGTGCTGTGTCCTTCAGGTCTCACCCGGGTCTGTGGAGGGTGTCCCTGGGGAAGCTGGATCTCCAGAAGAAGGAGCCGCTGGAGCAGATATTGGACGTGGAGAAGATCCTTATACACCAGGATTACCGGGAAGAAATGTTCAGTCTCCATAATGATATCGGTGAGCAGATCCCTCAAATACAGGAACGTCCCAGGATCTACGAATCCTCCGCCAGATCATGGGATCGGTGGATTCAGCCAATGTGACCACAAACAATCACCCCCGGCTTCAGGTGTTTTCAGGGCTCCCGGCCTCTTCTTCAGGACAAATCTATATCATATCACCACAGGGAGCCCTGAAACACGATGACTAATAAATCAATGTTATATTCACCCTTTGATGTCTGGTGGAATACGGCAGCGCGGTGTTTAACCCTTCATCCTCCCTACTTTAGTTTTCTGAGATAATGACCTTTGGGTTTTCATTAATCATCAACATTAACAGAAATAAACACATGACATAGATCCCTGTGTGTGTAATAACTCTATATAATAGATGTGGGTCACTTTATGGATTGAATCACTGAGATAAAGTCACTTTGTGATGATCTATTAACTCATGGAGATGCTCCTGTGTGTTGTACAATAAGTGGTGATTCGGGGATGATTTGGGGCCTCTTCATTTAATACTCGTTCTCCTTTCTCGCAGCTCTTATGAAACTAAAGCAATCTGAAGGCAGATGCGCCTCGGAGACACGACACGTGAGGACGGCGTGTTTACCGGACCGCGAGGTCTCACCGGGAAACATCTGCGACATTTCTGGGTGGGGGATGACGGAGAAAGGTGAGAGACGCCACAAGTGATGAGAGGGTTTATAGGTCAGGAATTGTGACGCCCCATTACATGATATTAACAGGAATAGAAGAGGTAGAAGAGCTGCAGCTGTGTCCCCCTCCGTCCCCTCTCCTACAGAGGCTGGGTCCTCCTCTGCTGTCTACTGATTGATCCTCTGCTGTCTCTGACTGATCCTCCGCTGTCTCTGACTGATCTTCTGCTGTCTCTGACTGATCCTCCGCTGTCTCTGACTGATCCTCCGCTGTCTCTGATTGATCTCTGCTGTCTCTGACTGATCCTCCGCTGTCTCTGACTGATCTTCTGCTGTCTCTGACTGATCCTCCGCTGTCTCTGACTGATCTTCTGCTGTCTCTGACTGATCCTCCGCTGTCTCTGATTAATCCTCTGCTGTCTCTGATTGATCCTCTGCTGTCTCTGACTGATCCTCCGCTGTCTCTGACTGATCTTCTGCTGTCTCTGACTGATCCTCGCTGTCTCTGATTAATCTCTCTGCTGTCTCTGATTGATCCTCTGCTGTCTCTGATTGATCCTCTGCTGTCTCTGATTGATCCTCTGCTGTCTCTGATTGATCCTCTGCTGTCTCTGACTTGATCCTCTGCCTGTCTCTGATTGATCCTCTGCTGTCTCTGATTGATCCTCTGCCTGTCTGATTGATCCTCTGCTGTCTCTGATTGATCCTCCGCTGTCTCTGATTGATCCTCTGCTGTCTCTGACTGATCCTCTGCTGTCTCTGATTGATCCTCTGCTGTCTCTGATTGATCCTCTGCTGTCTCTGACTGATGTTCTGCTGTCTCTGACTGATCCTCCGCTGTCTCTGATTGATCCTCTGCTGTCTCTGACTGATCTTCTGCTGTCTCTGATTGCTCCTCTGCTGTCTCTGATTGATCCTCTCTGTCTCTGATTGATCCTCTGCTGTCTCTGATTGATCCTCTGCTGTCTCTGATTGATCCTCTGCTGTCTCTGATTGATCCTCTCTGTTCTGATTGATCCTCTGCTGTCTCTGATTGATCCTCCGCTGTCTCTGATTGATCCTCTGCTGTCTCTGATTGATCCTCTGCTGTCTCTGATTGATCCTCTGCTGTCTCTGATTGATGTCTCTGCTGTCTCTGACTGATCCTCTGCTGTCTATGATTATCCTCTGCTGTCTCTGATTGATCCTCTGCTGTCTCTGATTGATCCTCTGCTGTCTCTGATTGATCCTCTGCTGTCTCTGACTGATCCTCTGCTGTCTCTGATTGATCCTCTGCTGTCTCTGATTGATCCTCTGCTGTCTCTGATTGATCCTCTGCTGTCTCTGACTGATCTTCTGCTGTCTCTGACTGAACTCCGCTGTCTCTGATTGATCCTCTGCTGTCTCTGATTGATCCTCTGCGCTCGTGATCTCTGATTGCTCCTCTGCTGTCTCTGATTGATCCTCTTCTGTCTCTGATTGATCCTCTGCTGTCTCTGATTGATCCTCTGCTGTCTCTGATTGATCCTCTGCTGCTTGTTTGATCCTCTGCTGACTGATGATCCTCTTGCCCTCTCTGATTGATCCTCTGCTGCTCTCTGATTGATCCTCTCCTGTTCTTGATTTGATCCTCCGCTGTCTCTGATTGATCCTCCGCTGTCTCTGATTGATCCTCGCTGTCTCTGATTGATCCTCTGCTGTCTCTGATTGATCCTCTGCTGTCTCTGATTGATGTTCTGCTGTCTCTGATGATCCTCTGCTGTCTCTGATTGATCCTCTGCTGTCTCTGATTGATCCTCTGCTGTCTCTGATTGATGTTCTGCTGTCTCTGACTGATCCTCTGCTGTTTCTGATTGATCCTCTGCTGTCTCTGATTGATCCTCTGCTGTCTCTGATTGATCCTCTGCTGTCTCTGACTGATCCTCTGCTGTCTCTGATTGATCCTCTGCTGTCTCTGATTGATCCTCTGCTGTCTCTGATTGATCCTCTGCTGTCTCTGACTGATCCTCTGTCTGTCTCTGTATTGATCCTCTGCCTGTCCTCTGATTTGATCCTCTACTCGTCTCTGACTGATCCTCTGCTGTCTCTGACTGATCCTCTGCTGTCTCATCCTCTGTCTCTGCTTCTCTGACTGATCCTCTGCTGTCTCTAATTGATCCTCTGCTGTCTCTGATTGATCCTCTGCTGTCTCTGACTGATCCTCTGCTGTCTCTGATTGATCCTCTGCTGTCTCTGATTGATCCTCCGCTGTCTCTGATCCTCTGCTGTCTCTGACTGATCCTCTGCTGTCTCTGACTGATCCTCTGCTGTCTCTGACTGATCCTCTGCTGTCTCTGACTGATCCTCTGCTGTCTCTGATTGATTTTCTGTTGTCTGATTGATCCTCTGCTGTCTCTGATTAATCCTCTGCTGTCTCTGATTGATCTCTGTTGTCTCTGACTGATCCTCTGCTGTCTCTGATTGATCCTCTGCTGTCTCTGATTGATCCTCTGCTGTCTCTAATTGATCCTCTGCTGTCTCTGACTGATCCTCCGCTGTCTCTGATTGATCCTCTGCTGTCTCTGACTGATCCTCTGCTGTCTCTGATTGATCCTCTGCTGTCTCTGACTGATCCTCTGCTGTCTCTGACTGATCCTCTGCTGTCTCTGATTGATTTTCTGTTGTCTGATTGATCCTCTGCTGTCTCTGATTAATTCTCTGCTGTCTCTGATTGATCTCTGTTGTCTCTGACTGATCCTCTGCTGTCTCTGATTAATCCCCTGCTGTCTCTGATTGATCTCTGTTGTCTCTGACAGGTCAGACCGCTTATCTTCTTGATACTTCTGTCCAAGTGATTTCTGAAACCAACTGCTCCAACCCCAAATCCTATGGGAAGCTGATTGACGGCAGCATGCTCTGCGCTGGAGTCCAGGAGGGGGGGATCGATGCCTGTCAGGTACGGCTCTGGGTCCGGTCTCCACTTTGTACTCTTCTTTCCTTCCAGTCTTATATACATATAAGGGTCCCTGACTATAGGCTGATATAGGGGACATGGCAGTAATGGACCGGTTTGGTATCTGGTCCATGGTGATGTAGTGGTGCGGTATCTGGTCCATGGAGATGAAGTGGTGCGGTATCTGGTCCATGGTGATGTAGTGGTGTGGTATCTGGTCCATGGTGATGTAGTGGTGTGGTATCTGGTCCATGGTGATGTAGTGGTGTGGTATCTGGTCCATGGTGATGTAGTGGTGCGGTATCTGGTCCATGGTGATGTAGTGGTGCGGTGTCTGGTTCATGGTGATGTAGTGGTGCTGTATCTGGTTCATAAAGATGTAGTGGTGAGGTATCTGGTCCATAAAGATGTAGTGGTGCGGTATCTGGTTCATAAAGATGTAGTGGTGAGGTATCTGGTCCATAAAGATGTAGTGGTGCGGTATCTGGTCCATGGTGATGTAGTAGTGTGGTATCTGGTCCATGGTGGTGTAGTGGTGTGGTATCTGGTCCATAAAGATGTAGTGGTGTAGTATCTGGTCCATGGTGATGTAGTGGTGCGGTATCTGGTCCATGGTGATGCAGTGGTGCGGTATCTGGTCCATGGTGATGTAGTGGTGCGGTATCTGGTCCATGGTGATGTAGTGGTGCGGTGTCTGGTTCATGGTGATGTAGTGGTGCGGTATCTGGTCCATGGTGATGTAGTGGTGCGGTATCTGGTCCATGGTGATGTAGTGGTGCGGTATCTGGTCCATGGTGATGCAGTGGTGTGGTATCTGGTCCATGGTGATGTAGTGGTGTGGTATCTGGTCCATGGTGATGTAGTGGTGCGGTATCTGGTCCATGGTGATGTAGTGGTGTGGTATCTGGTCCATGGTGATGTAGTGGTGCGGTATCTGGTCCATAAAGATGTAGTGGTGTGGTATCTGGCCCATAAAGATGTAGTGGTGCGGTATCTGGTCCATGGTGATGTAGTGGTGCGGTATCTGGTCCATGGTGATGTAGTGGTGCGGTATCTGGTCCATGGTGATGCAGTGGTGTGGTATCTGGTCCATGGTGATGTAGTGGTGTGGTATCTGGTCCATGGTGATGTAGTGGTGCGGTATCTGGTCCCTGGTGATGTAGTGGTGCGGTATCTGGTCCATAAAGATGTAGTGGTGAGGTATCTGGTCCATGGTGATGTAGTGGTGTGGTATCTGGTCCATAAAGATGTAGTGGTGCGGTATCTGGTCAATGGGGATGTAGTGGTGCGGTATCTGGTTCCTGGTGATGTAGTGGTGTGGTATCTGGTCCATGGGGATGTAGTGGTGTGGTATCTGGTCCATAAAGATGTAGTAGTGTGGTATCTGGTCCATGGTGATGTAGTGGTGCAGTATATGGTCCCTGGGGATGTAGTGGTGCGGTATCTGGTCCATGGTGATGTAATGGTGCAGTATCTGGCCCCTGGTGATGTAGTGGTGTGGTATCTGGTCCATGGTGATGTAGTGGTGTGGTATCTGGTCCATAAAGATGTAGTGGTGTGGTATCTGGTCCATAAAGATCTAGTGGTGTGGTATCTGGTCCATGGTGATATAGTGGTGTGGTATCTGGTCCATGGTGATATAGTGGTGCGGTATCTGGTCCATGGTGATGTAGTGGTGTGGTATCTGGTCCATGGTGATGAAGTGGTGTGGTATCTGGTCCATGGGGATATAGTGGTGTGGTATCTGGTCCATGGTGATGTAGTGGTGCGGTATCTGGTCCATGGTGATGAAGTGGTGCGGTATCTGGTCCATGGTGATGAAGTGGTGCGGTATCTGGTCCATGGGGATATAGTGGTGTGGTATCTGGTCCATGGTGATGAAGTGGTGTGGTATCTGGTCCATGGGGATATAGTGGTGTGGTATCTGGTCCATGGTGATGTAGTGGTGCGGTATCTGGTCCATGGTGATGTAGTGGTGTGGTATCTGGTCCATGGGGATGTAGTGGTGTGGTATCTGGTCCATGGGGATATAGTGGTGTGGTCTCTGGTCCATGGTGATGTAGTGGTGTGGTATCTGGTCCATGGTGATGTAGTGGTGTGGTATCTAGTTCATAAAGATGTAGTGGTGCGGTATCTGGTTCATGGTGATTTAGTGGTGCAGTATCTGATCCATGGGGATGTAGTAGTGCGATATCTGGTCCATAAAGATGTAGTGGTGCGGTATCTGGTCCATGGGGATGTAGTAGTGCGATATCTGGTCCATAAAGATGTAGTGGTGCAGTATCTGGTCCATGGGGATGTAGTGGTGCGGTATCTGGTTCCTGGTGATGTAGTGGTGTGGTATCTGGTCCATGGTGATGTAGTAGTGCGATATCTGGTCCATAAAGATGTAGTGGTGCAGTATCTGGTCCATGGGGATGTAGTGGTGCGGTATCTGGTTCCTGGTGATGTAGTGGTGCGGTATCTGGTCCATAAAGATGTAGTGGTGTGGTATCTGGTCCATGGTGATATAGTGGTGTGGTATCTGGTCCATGGGGATATAGTGGTGTGGTATCTGGTCCATGGTGATGTAGTGGTATGGTATCTGGTCCATGGTGATGTAGTGGTGTGGTATCTGGTCCATGGGGATGTAGTGGTGTGGTATCTGGTCCATGGTGATATAGTGGTGTGGTATCTGGTCCATGGTGATGTAGTGGTGCGGTATCTGGTCCATGGTGATGTAGTGGTGCGGTATCTGGTCCATGGTCATGTAGTGGTGTGGTATCTGGTCCATGGTGATGTAGTGGTGTGGTATCTGGTCCATGGGGATGTAGTGGTGTGGTATCTGGTCCATGGTGATATAGTGGTGTGGTATCTGGTCCATGGTGATGTAGTGGTGTGGTATCTGGTCCATGGTGATGCAGTGGTGCGGTATCTGGTCCATGGTGATGTAGTGGTGCGGTATCTGGTCCATGGTGATGTAGTGGTGTGGTATCTGGTCCATGGTGATGTAGTGGTGCGGTATCTGGTCCATGGTGATGTAGTGGTGCGGTATCTGGTCCGTGGGGATGTAGTAGTGCGGTATTTGGTCCATGGGGATGATACACCTCTGTCTAGTTTTTGACTTGGTGGCTATCTTCAGTCATCCAGGGACTTAGGACTATTATTTGATTAATCAGCTAATCATCCCCAATAAGTCTCCAGTCATTCCTGGTGGCCCGGTGAGCAGTGGCTTTGGCTTCTTCTTCAGTGGTGATCTACGCCTCATTCCTTGTGATCCAGTGACCTGTACGCTGGCCCTGGTAATCTGTTTGCTATCGATAACGATTCAGTGTTCATCCATTAGGATTTTGTAATTATCCTGAATTACCCCTGGTGGTCCTGTGTATTTCTCCAATTATCCATTGAGCCTCCCTGGTGGTCCTGTGTATTTCTCCAATTATCCATTGAGCCTCCCTGGTGGTCCAGTGGGCACTAACTGTGACTTTAGTGGTTGTTACCTCTGCCCTGACCTCAGACATACCGGGCACGGCTTGTCCTTGTGTCTCCAGGATGACTGGATCTTATCTTTTGGTTTTCAGGGTGACTCCGGGGGTCCCCTTGCCTGTGACCGTGACGGTCAGACACAAGTGGCCGGAGTGGTGAGCTGGGGAGAGCGGTGCGGAGTGAAGGACAAGCCGGGGGTCTACGCACACGTCCACAGATTCCGATCATGGATCGAAAACAACATGAAGTCCAATCCTTAAGAACCGAGTCCAGAACCGCGGCCCAACGTTACCGATACAATGAGGCCGTAATGATGATGTCCGGGGACCACAGGAGACGGATGTGACACCAGGAATCGTACTTAACCCCTTAGTGGCTGGAAACCTTTATAGAAAAGCAGCTTTGTAACTTGTCTCATAGACGCCCTTTACTCAGGTCATGTTAGGGCGACACATTGTATCAATCCCATAATAAAGTTTATCTTTTCTGTAAAACGTGTTGTTCTCCTTAACTCTCATGTGAGAATATTATCAATCAGGACTGGGATTATTTTTTTTAATGACTTAAAGGTTAGAAACCTTAGAGCCAAAGCAGTTTTTTTGCCTTATTTCATTGGTTTAGATTACAATGATCCTCCCCAAAAACTTCATCATTTCATCTCCTGAGGTTCCGGGGTTTTTACAATTGGATCAACGAGATTGGGAGAAAATGGGTTAAGCCGACCTGAACCACATAGCAAAAGAGGCTACAAAATGGTCAAAAATTCAGCAAAATTATAAATAATAAAAATCCATGTTCTGTTCACCATTATTGAAGGACACCTAGAGTAATGGCCAAAGGTTTTCAGAATGATACAAAGTTTGATACTACATTGTTTGTTATATTTTAGTCGTCCGTTTCTATGGTTACTGACAATTATAAACATTCCGTCACTTGTTACATTGTATTGATAAATACATGAAGTATCTGTATAGACTGAATATTCCAGCGCTGACCCGGATTCTGGGACATACTAAAAAGAATGAAGAAAAGGAATAAATAAAAAGAATGAAGATAATAATTTATTACCAAAAAATTATGTAGTTGTAAAAAAAGTTTCTTGGGTATCTTAGAAATGGAATGAACACATATCCCATATAACCAGGTGTATATTATGTTACCTGAGTGCTGGTGCAGTCACTGTGTACATACATTACATTACTGATCCTGAGTTACCTCCTGTATTATACTCCAGAGCTGCACTCACTATTCTGCTGGTGCAGTCACTGTGTACATACATTACATTAATGATCCTGAGTTACCTCCTGTATTATACTCCAGAGCTGCACTCACTATTCTGCTGGTGCAGTCACTGTGTACATACATTACATTACTGATCCTGAGTTACCTCCTGTATTATACTCCAGAGCTGCACTCACTATTCTGCTGGTGCAGTCACTGTGTACATACATTACATTACTGATCCTGAGTTACCTCCTGTATTATACTCCAGAGCTGCACTCACTATTCTGCTGGTGCAGTCACTGTGTACATACATTACATTACTGATCCTGAGTTACCTCCTGTATTATACTCCAGAGCTGCACTCACTATTCTGCTGGTGCAGTCACTGTGTACATACATTACATTACTGATCCTGAGTTCCCTCCTGTATTATCCTCCAGAGCTGCACTCACTATTCTGCTGGTGTAGTCACTGTGTACATACATTACATTACTGATCCTGAGTTACCTCCTGTATTATACTCCAGAGCTGCACTCACTATTCTGCTGGTGCAGTCACTGTGTACATACATTACATTACTGATCCTGAGTTCCCTCCTGTATTATCCTCCAGAGCTGCACTCACTATTCTGCTGGTGTAGTCACTGTGTACATACATTACATTACTGATCCTGAGTTACCTCCTGTATTATACTCCAGAGCTGCACTCACTATTCTGCTGGTGCAGTCACTGTGTACATACATTACATTACTGATCCTGAGTTACCTCCTGTATTATCCTCCAGAGCTGCACTCACTATTCTGCTGGAGCAATCACTGTGTACATACATTACATTACTGATCCTGAGTTACCTCCTGTATTATACTCCAGAGCTGCACTCACTATTCTGCTGGTGCAGTCACTGTGTACATACATTACATTACTGATCCTGAGTTACCTCCTGTATTATACTCCAGAGCTGCACTCACTATTCTGCTGGTGCAGTCACTGTGTACATACATTACATTACTGATCCTGAGATACCTCCTGTATTATACTACAGAGCTGCACTCACTATTCTGCTGGTGCAGTCACTGTGTACATACATTACATTACTGATCCTGAGTTACCTCCTGTATTATACTCCAGAGCTGCACTCACTATTCTGCTGGTGCAGTCACTGTGTACATACATTACATTACTGATCCTGAGTTACCTTCTGTATTACACTCCAGAGCTGCACTCACTATTCTGCTCTATTCTGCTGGTGCTGTCACTGTGTACATACATTACATTACTGATCCTGAGTTACCTCCTGTATTATACTCCAGAGCTGCACTCACTATTCTGCTGGTGCAGTCACTGTGTACATACATTACATTACTGATCCTGAGTTACCTCCTGTATTATACTCCAGAGCTGCACTCACTATTCTGCTGGTGCAGTCACTGTGTACATACATTACATTACTGATCCTGAGTTACCTCCTGTATTATCCTCCAGAGCTGCACTCACTATTCTGCTGGTGCTGTCACTGTGTACATACATTACATTACTGATCCTGAGTTACCTCCTGTATTATACTCCAGAGCTGCACTCACTATTCTGCTGGTGCAGTCACTGTGTACATACATTACATTACTGATCCTGAGTTACCTCCTGTATTATACTCCAGAGCTGCACTCACTATTCTGCTGGTGCAGTCACTGTGTACAGGGTGGGCATTTATATGGATGTACCTAAATAAAGTGGGAATGGTTTGGGAAATCAACTTCCTGTTTGTGGCACATTAGTATATGGGAGGGGAAAACTTTTCCAGATGGGGGTGACCATGGCGGCCATTTTGGATCCAACTTTTTTTTTTTCAATGGGAAGAGGGTCATGTGACCTATCAAAGTTATTGAGAATTTGATAAGGAAAACAATGGTGTGCTTGGTTTTAACATCACTTTATTCTTTCATGATTTACAAGTTTATGAACACTTATAAAATGTGATCAAAGTGCTGCCCATTGTGTTGGATTGTCACAACCCTCTTCTCCCACTGATGATTCAATGTTACGGCATTTAAGGATGATAAATGAATTTCAGGGAATGTTTGCTCCAAATATGAAGGTGTACGAGGTAATTGATTCAATGACAACAGAGAGACTGCACAGATCTATTTACTGCATGTTTAATCACCCCCCCAAAAAAAAACAACTAATATTTGCCTGGGTCACATATGAGCAGATCTCACAACTTTGCAGCCCTTATAAACTCATTTTCCTCCTATTGAAGCCAATAGATTCTCTTTTCGTTGCAGCCATAAAGTACGATGCAAACAAAAATGACCCCAAACACTGTATGATCCCCCACAGTGATTCCTCCACACACAGTATGATGACCCTACTGTATCCCCCGCCCTTAACTACCCCGGCAAAATATAATCCCCAACTATGATCCCCATATAGACCTCCATACAGTACAATGGCTCCCACTATCCCTCCAGTGTAATGGCCCCATCAGCCCTCCGCACAGTGTGATGGACCCTACACAACCGTCTCACTGTATAATTGCTTGCACACAGTATAATGGTCCTCAAATAGCCCTCCATAAAGTGTAAAGTCTCCCTCACAGCCCTCCAAATATTATAATAGCCACCACATAACCCTCCAAATACTGTAGTATGATGGGCCCTATATAGTCTTCCATATACAGAATATTGAGCCCCACTTAGTTCTCTATATTGTATAATGCCCCCCATAGTCCTCCATACAGTAATGAACCCAACATAGTCCACCATATAGTATAATGCCTCCCATAACCCTCAATATAGAATAATGCACACCCCATATATTATATTGCACCTCCCATAGCCCCCCTTATATTATAATGCACCCCATAGTCCTCCATACAGTAATGGGCCCAACATAGTCCTCCATATAGTATAATGCCTCCCATAACCCTCATATTGTAACCCTTATCAAATTCTCAATAACTTTGATAGGTCACATGACCCTCTTCCCATTGAAAAAAAATAAAGTAGGATCCAAAATGGCCGCCATGGTCACCCCCCATCTGGAAAAGTTTTCCCCCTCCCATATACTAATGTGCCACAAACAGGAAGTTGATATCACCAACCATTCCCACTTTATTTAGGTGCATCCATATAAATGGCCCCCCCCTGTACACAGTGACTGCACCAGCAGAATAGTGAGTGCAGCTCTGGAGTATAATACAGGAGGTAACTCAGGAGCAGTAATGTAATGTATGTACACAGTGACTGCACCAGCAGAATAGTGAGTGCAGCTCTGGAGGATAATACAGGAGGTAACTCAGGATCAGTAATGTAATGTATGTACACAGTGACCACACCAGCAGAATAGTGAGTGCAGCTCTGGAGTATAATACAGGAGGTAACTCAGGATCAGTAATGTAATGTATGTACACAGTGACTGCACCAGCAGAATAGTGAGTGCAGCTCTGGAGTATAATACAGGGGGTAACTCCAGATCAGTAATGTAATGTATGTACACAGTGACTGCACCAGCAGAATAGTGAGTGCAGCTCTGGAGGATAATACAGGAGGTAACTCAGGATCAGTAATGTAATGTATGTACACAGTGACTGCACCAGCAGAATAGGGAGTGCAGCTCTGGAGTATAATACAGGAGGTAACTCAGGATCAGTAATGTATGTACACAGTGACTGCACCAGCAGAATAGTGAGTGCAGCTCTGGAGGATAATACAGGAGGTGACTCAGGATCAGTAATGTAATGTATGTACACAGTGACTGCACCAGCAGAATAGTGAGTGCAGCTCTGGAGGATAATACAGGAGGTGACTCAGGATCAGTAATGTAATGTATGTACACAGTGACTGCACCAGCAGAATAGTGAGTGCAGCTCTGGAGTATAATACAGGAGGTAACTCAGGATCAGTAATGTAATGTATGTACACAGTGACTGCACCAGCAGAATAGAGAGTGCAGCTCTGGAGTATAATACAGGGGGTAACTCCAGATCAGTAATGTAATGTATGTACACAGTGACTGCACCAGCAGAATAGTGAGTGCAGCTCTGGAGGATAATACAGGAGGTAACTGAGGATCAGTAATGTAATGTATGTACACAGTGAGTGCACCAGCAGAATAGGGAGTGCAGCTCTGGAGTATAATACAGGAGGTAACTCAGGATCAGTAATGTATGTACACAGTGACTGCACCAGCAGAATAGTGAGTGCAGCTCTGGAGGATAATACAGGAGGTGACTCAGGATCAGTAATGTAATGTATGTACACAGTGACTGCACCAGCAGAATAGTGAGTGCAGCTCTGGAGTATAATACAGGAGGTAACTCAGGATCAGTAATGTAATGTATGTACACAGTGACTGCACCAGCAGAATAGTGAGTGCAGCTCTGGAGTATAATACAGGAGGTCACTCAGGATCAGTAATGTAATGTATGTACACAGTGACTGCACCAGCAGAATAGTGAGTGCAGCTCTGGAGGATAATACAGGAGGTGACTCAGGATCAGTAATGTAATGTATGTACACAGTGACTGCACCAGCAGGATAGTGAGTGCAGCTCTGGAGTATAATACAGGAGGTAACTCAGGATCAGTAATGTAATGTATGTACACAGTGACTGCACCAGCAGAATAGTGAGTGCAGCTCTGGAGTATAATACAGGAGGTAACTCAGGATCAGTAATGTAATGTATGTACACAGTGACTGCACCAGCAGAATAGTGAGTGCAGCTCTGGAGTATAATACAGGAGGTAACTCAGGATCAGTAATGTAATGTATGTACACAGTGACTGCACCAGCAGAATAGTGAGTGCAGCTCTGGAGTATAATACAGGAGGTAACTCAGGATCAGTAATGTAATGTATGTACACAGTGACTGCACCAGCAGAATAGTGAGTGCAGCTCTGGAGTATAATACAGGAGGTACTCAGGATCAGTAATGTAATGTATGTACACAGGGGACTGCACCAGCAGAATAGTGAGTGCAGCTCTGGAGTATAATACAGGAGGTAACTCAGGATCAGTAATGTAATGTATGTACACAGTGACTGCACCAGCAGAATAGTGAGTGCAGCTCTGGAGTATAATACAGGAGGTAACTCAGGATCAGTAATGTAATGTATGTACACAGTGACTGCACCAGCAGAATAGTGAGTGCAGCTCTGGAGTATAATACAGGAGGTAACTCAGGATCAGTAATGTAATGTATGTACACAGTGACTGCACCAGCAGAATAGTGAGTGCAGCTCTGGAGTATAATACAGGAGGTAACTCAGGATCAGTAATGTAATGTATGTACACAGTGACTGCACCAGCAGAATAGTGAGTGCAGCTCTGGAGTATAATACAGGAGGTAACTCAGGATCAGTAATGTAATGTATGTACACAGTGACTGCACCAGCAGAATAGTGAGTGCAGCTCTGGAGTATAATACAGGAGGTAACTCAGGATCAGTAATGTAATGTATGTACACAGTGACTGCACCAGCAGAATAGTGAGTGCAGCTCTGGAGTATAATACAGGAGGTAACTCAGGATCAGTAATGTAATGTATGTACACAGTGACTGCACCAGCAGAATAGTGAGTGCAGCTCTGGAGTATAATACAGGAGGTAACTCAGGATCAGTAATGTAATGTATGTACACAGTGACTGCACCAGCAGAATAGTGAGTGCAGCTCTGGAGTATAATACAGGAGGTAACTCAGGATCAGTAATGTAATGTATGTACACAGTGACTGCACCAGCAGAATAGTGAGTGCAGCTCTGGAGTATAATACAGGAGGTAACTCAGGATCAGTAATGTAATGTATGTACACAGTGACTGCACCAGCAGAATAGTGAGTGCAGCTCTGGAGTATAATACAGGAGGTAACTCAGGATCAGTAATGTAATGTATGTACACAGTGACTGCACCAGCAGAATAGTGAGTGCAGCTCTGGAGGTATAATACAGGAGGTAACTCAGGATCAGTAATGTAATGTATGTACACAGTGACTGCACCAGCAGAATAGTGAGTGCAGCTCTGGAGTATAATACAGGAGGTAACTCAGGATCAGTAATGTAATGTATGTACACAGTGACTGCACCAGCAGAATAGTGAGTGCAGCTCTGGAGTATAATACAGGAGGTAACTCAGGATCAGTAATGTAATGTATGTACACAGTGACTGCACCAGCAGAATAGTGAGTGCAGCTCTGGAGTATAATACAGGAGGTAACTCAGGATCAGTAAAATGTAAGTGATGTACCACAGTGTGAACTGCACCAGCAGAATAGTGGTGCAGCTCTGGAGTATAATACAGGAGGTAACTCAGGATCAGTAATGTAATGTATGTACACAGTGACTGCACCAGCAGAATAGTGAGTGCAGCTCTGGAGTATAATACAGGAGGTAACTCAGGATCAGTAATGTAATGTATGTACACAGTGACTGCACCAGCAGAATAGTGAGTGCAGCTCTGGAGTATAATACAGGAGGTAACTCAGGATCAGTAATGTAATGTATGTACACAGTGACTGCACCAGCAGAATAGTGAGTGCAGCTCTGGAGTATAATACAGGAGGTAACTCAGGATCAGTAATGTAATGTATGTACACAGTGACTGCACCAGCAGAATAGTGAGTGCAGCTCTGGAGTATAATACAGGAGGTAACTCAGGATCAGTAATGTAATGTATGTACACAGTGACTGCACCAGCAGAATAGTGAGTGCAGCTCTGGAGTATAATACAGGAGGTAACTCAGGAGTCAGTAATGTAATGTATGTACACAGTGACTGCACCAGCAGAATAGTGAGTGCAGCTCTGGAGTATAATACAGGAGGTAACTCAGGATCAGTAATGTAATGTATGTACACAGTGACTGCACCAGCAGAATAGTGAGTGCAGCTCTGGAGTATAATACAGGAGGTAACTCAGGATCAGTAATGTAATGTATGTACACAGTGACTGCACCAGCAGAATAGTGAGTGCAGCTCTGGAGTATAATACAGGAGGTAACTCAGGATCAGTAATGTAATGTATGTACACAGTGACTGCACCAGCAGAATAGTGAGTGCAGCTCTGGAGTATAATACAGGAGGTAACTCAGGATCAGTAATGTAATGTATGTACAGTGACTGCACCAGCAGAATAGTGAGTGCAGCTCTGGAGTATAATACAGGAGGTAACTCAGGATCAGTAATGTAATGTATGTACACAGTGACTGCACCAGCAGAATAGTGAGTGCAGCTCTGGAGTATAATACAGGAGGTAACTCAGGATCAGTAATGTAATGTATGTACACAGTGACTGCACCAGCAGAATAGTGAGTGCAGCTCTGGAGTATAATACAGGAGGTAACTCAGGATCAGTAATGTAATGTATGTACACAGTGACTGCACCAGCAGAATAGTGAGTGCAGCTCTGAGTATAATACAGGAGGTAACTCAGGATCAGTAATGTAATGTATGTACACAGTGACTGCACCAGCAGAATAGTGAGTGCAGCTCTGGAGATAATACAGGAGGTAACTCAGGATCAGTAATGTAATGTATGTACACAGTGACTGCACCAGCAGAATAGTGAGTGCAGCTCTGGAGTATAATACAGGAGGTAACTCAGGATCAGTAATGTAATGTATGTACACAGTGACTGCACCAGCAGAATAGTGAGTGCAGCTCTGGAGTATAATACAGGAGGTAACTCAGGATCAGTAATGTAATGTATGTACACAGTGACTGCACCAGCAGAATAGTGAGTGCAGCTCTGGAGTATAATACAGGAGGTAACTCAGGATCAGTAATGTAATGTATGTATACAGTGACTGCACCAGCAGAATAGTGAGTGCAGCTCTGGAGATAATACAGGAGGTAACTCAGGATCAGTAATGTAATGTATGTACACAGTGACTGTGCACCAGCAGAATAGTGAGTGCAGCTCTGGAGTATAATACAGGAGGTAACTCAGGATCAGTAATGTAATGTATGTATACAGTGAGTGCAGCTCTGGAGTATATACTGCCTGTACACATCTCTGGTTCTTGTATATGGTGTCTCAGGTGGTGTGTGCAGTGTGAGGTGACCTCGTCCATCTTTCCCTGTTATATGACTGTGTGCAGACATTGGAGCAGACCTGTACAGAGATCACCACCCATGCACATGTGACTCAGCCATTCTGGAGCTCCTGTAGACTACAGCTCCCATCATGCAGTGCGGCCGCTCTCCCGGTGATCGGCAGCTCCCATCATGCAGTGCGGCCGCTCTCCCGGGTGATGGCAGCTCCCATCATGCAGTGCGGCCGCTCTCCCGGGTGATGGCAGCTCCCATCATGCAGTGCGGGCCGCTCTCCCGGGTGATGGCGGCGTCCTGCGAGTGACCCAGACACGGGGACGTATGACGTCATCACGTCGCTCCTGACCTGCCGTTTGGGGGCGTGGCTATGTAAATTAACAACTATAAGGACTTATAATGTTGTCTTTTCTCCCGGTATAACCCGCTCTCCTGATCTCCACATCGCCGCTCATTATCACTGCGTGCGGGTTTTACATGTTTTTCTCAGTATTAGCGTGGTTGCCCATAGCGACCAATCAGATTCCCGCTTTCTTTTAGCATCACGAGAGCTGTTGCCTATGGCAACCTATCAGAGACCAGCTTTCATTTCAAATCCTAAAAGCTGGAATCTGATTGGTTGTTGCAGCCTGATGACGTCATGGAATGTTGCACATCCTATTGTGTACTATGATGTCACGCGCACTATATCAGGAGCAGAGGCCACAGGCAGCTGATTGTTCTGCAGTCTCTGGAGAGTGAGGTCAGGGCTTGTCTTCACCTTTATTCTTTCAGGTTTTTATCATTTATTTTGTTATAAATTCATTTAACCCTTGATTGTACCAGGGGCCAATGTGGCCCCATACAGATTACACATGGAGGGGCCATGTGGCCCCATACAGATTACACATGGAGGGGCATGGGCCCATACAGATTACACATGGAGGGAGGGGCCCATACAGATTACACATGGAGGGCCATGTCATACAGATTCACATGGAGGGGCCAGTGTGGCTCCATACAGATTACACATGGAAGGGGCCAGTGTGGCTCCATCATACAGATAGATACACATGGAGGGGCCGTGTGCTCATACAGATTACACATGGAGGGGCCAGTGTGGCTCCATACAGATTACACATGGAGGGGCCAGTGTGGCTCCATACAGATTACACATGGAGGGGCCCAGAAAAGTGGCCTCCATACAGATTACACATGGAGGGGCCAGTGTGGCTCCATACAGATTACACATGGAGGGCGTTTCATTACCGAACAAGGGTTTAAAACATAAAAAACAAATGGGGAAACCCTCAGTTTAGGTGATGTCCAGATGATTATTGTCAGAGGATCAATGTCTGCCACATTCTACTTAGGACGAGGATTTCCCCATTCACCACCAGATTTCATTGATTTCTGACTTTCTTGCTCATCATCAGCTTCTTACAATATTTATGAATATTATATATTTTTAATGTAGGGCCAATGATACTATATATAAGACTATATGGTCCCATTATTTTGTATGGAGGGCTATGTGGTCCCCTTATTTTGTATGGAGGGCTATGTGGTCCCCTTATTTTGTTGGAGGCTATGTGGTCCCCTTATTTGTATGGGTTGTGGTCCCCTTATTTGTATGGAGGGCTATGTGGGTCCCCTTATTTTGTATGGAGGGCTATGTGGTCCCTTATTTTGTATGGAGGCTTGTGGTCCCTTATTTTGTATGGAGGGCTATGTGGTCCCCTTATTTATGGGTTTGTTTTGAGGGCTATGTGGTCCCCTTATTTTGTATGGAGGCTATGTGGTCCCTTATTTTGTTGGAGGCTATGTGGTCCCATTATTTTGTATGGAGGACTTGTGGGTCCCATTATTTTTTATGTGGGGCTATGTGGTCCCATTATTTATATGGAGGACTATGTGGGTCCTATTATTTTGTATGAGGGGATATGTGGGTCCTTTTATTTTGTATGGAGGACTATCTGCACCAAATCTGCAAGATAAAATAAAGCAATGTGGGCACAGGGCCTTATAGTGTACTTATAGTAGGATCCAACAAGCCACTGTACCCTCGGGTCATGAGTGATCTCAGGTTCAGGGGTGTAACTAACAGGTGCAGGGGATGCAATTGCACCTGGGCCTTAGAGCCTAGGGGTCCCCAAAAGTTAATTTGACCTATAGAAAAATAATGCTATTAAAGATTTGCATTAATTGGGGACGTGTGGGCGTTTCTACACTGCTGGCCGTCATCACAAGGAAGTGGGAATTTTAAATCCGCTCAATAAGTTTCCCTAGTTTTGGAGGGTAAAATTAGGGGCCTCGGCTTATACTCGAGTATATACGGTAACATAAGAAAATCCTAAACAATTTGGGAAACCATTAGTTTAGGTTAAGTCCAGATTATTATTGTCAGAGGATGTACAGTATACATTTCTCAGATATAAGAAATACAGGCAGATACTTATCCATCATATGTCTCCCATCCTTGTATAATGTCCCCCATCCTGGGCCTCTTCCAGTAAAATATGTTCCTAATCCTGATATAATGCCCCTATCCGGGACCCATTCCAGTAATATAATGTCCCCATCCTGGCATAATTAGTCCCTCCTATGTCTTGGCCTTCCGTATAATCCTCCCCATCCTTGGCCCCTTCCAGAATGTATTTCCCCATCCTGCATAATGTCCCATCCTTGGCCCTTCTTGGTATAATGTCCCCATCTTTGGCTCTTCTGGTATAATCTCCCTCTTTCTCGGCCCCTTCCAGTAATATATGTCCCCCATCTTGGTATAGGCTTCTTCCAGTAATAATGTCCCTGCTGTTCTCCAACAAATATAAAAACAAATAAACAATTCTACTCTCCCCCTCTCCTCCTTCGACGAGCGACATTCTCTTCTATGCCTCCTTACTGCAATGCACCGCCAGTGACTTGCCTCAGTTTGGCCGGCAGCATGTATTGCAGTGCAGGGAGCCAGTGAGTCTCTGCACCACAATTTATTTCAGTTGAATATACATCCTTGAACGCATATCCAGCACAGATAGTTGCTGGTGTCGGAGGCCCCTCTCCAGCATGGGCCTGATGCTGTTGGGCTCTTTGCAACCGCAATCGTTGTGCCTCTGCCCCCTGTCGAGTTTCTTCACACACTTAGTGTGAGTTTAAGTGCAAACAGCTGTCACCAGATATTGATGGGGTTTATATTTTACTTTTATTCATTCACTTTGCACTTTGTTAATTGATCACAATAATCTATTAACACTATATCTGACTGTGCAGCATTTGTTGTGTTCACCTCCTATGGGGTCATTCATTCTCTTCTATCTTTTCTCCTTTTTAGAAAATGATGCCTGCGCTTTTGTTTCTGTATTGGAGATTTGGGGCCCACCATCCTCATGGAGTCGGGTAAGTCTATTTATACTATTAATGTATATTGTTCCCAGGGGTGAACCAAGCCTCCCTGCTGCCTGAGGCCAACTAAAGAATGGCGCCCCCCACCCTCAATAGTAAATTTTTACAATCGGTACAAATACATCTGGTTCATACAGATTTATAGCAATCCTGTAAAATTGAGAACACAGTGATGTCAGCGCCATCGCACGCACATACAAGAACTACATGGAAGAATCCAGAACCAGGATTATTAATGGCAAGGGCAGGCTTTGCACAACCATACAGACACACAATGATGGCGGCAGAGCGTGGTCCTGTAGGCAGACACAGTCCTGCATCCTTATAGCATACACACAGGAGGCAGCACCTATTATCTCTGGCACACGTCTACAAAACTCTGGGCAGCTGCAATGTAGCGGTTGCCTGGCACTGACTAGTCAGACATGTCCCCCGTGCAGCACTGTCCACGCAGCACATGCAACGACCTGCAGTCTGAGCATCGACAAGCCGCCACTGCACTAAGTTGATAAAATGGCGCTTCTCCCCCAACAGACCACGCCTCCTCCTGAAACACTTAGCCAATCACAAGCGCCGCACATGGCTCTTTCCGGCGCTAATATCAGGGGCCGTCCAATTGGGTTGAGCAAGAGATGTGGGAGCGGGAAGGCGGATAAGCGCTACCAACCAATCACCGCTCGGGAGAAACATGGCTGGATGTATGTACCGAGGGGCGGCACTGGACCTGGTGTGTAAGTTATGGCCAATCAATCCTGCAGCAGAGGGACAATGTATCCTGCACCAGGGGCAAACATAGAAATCATGAGGTTCCATAGCAGAAGTTCTAATTGGGGCCCCCGAGTCAAACTATAGAAGCGGGAGTGGCATTTTGAGGGACCCTCCATGGATGCTGCCCTCTGTTCACCAGCAGGTGGCACCACCTGAGGCAACCGACTCTGGTCGCATCATAATAGGTGCGCCCCTGATTGTTCCTATGATATAACTAGCAATCATTCTTTCTACCTGCAGAAACATCTCCAGCAGATGGGGCGCATTGGACAGGATGAGGCTGGGGGTGGTAGATCTACTATAGAGTAACAAAATAGGATTGATACAAATGTGTTCCCCATTAACGCGACCCTGTCAGGTAAAGAAATGCTATTAACCTGCAGATATTGGGTTAATCTGCAGGTTAATATAATTTTATCCTGAAAACCTTCAGCTCCTCAGTGACTGCTATATATTAGGAAACTAATGAATGAAGAGAGGTAGTGAGTTTGGACTAAAGATTGGACGACAGGTGATGTGGATGAGGCATTAGTATTGTGAGGGGGTTTAGTTATAGGTTCAGGCTTTGATGTGCGGGTACAAGTTGAGGACAAGTTTGGTAAATTACACATGTTTATGGATCCCTTCTTCATTAATGACTGATGTTCACATTTATACATATGTAGAGCACAGACATTAGTTTGATCTGAACCCTCACTGTCTCATCTACTTATAGGGAGGAGGAAGACCATGAGGAGATGGTGGTGGAGAAAGTAACATCTTAGAGGAGAAAGAGGTGGAGAATAACATCATGGAGAAGGAGGAGGTGGAGAGTAACGTCATGGACGTGGAGGAGAAGGAGGAGGGGTGGCGAGTAACATCAAGGAGGAGAATGACATACAAAATCTGAGTAATATCATGGATGTGGATGCAAGAAACATTGGGGAGGAGGAGAATAACATCAAGGAGGAGAATAACAAAAAATATCTGAGTAACATCATGGAATTGGAGGCGAGTAACATTGAGGAGAGTACCATCAAGGAAATGGAGAAGAGTAGCATTGAGGAGAGTAATATCAAGGAGGAGAATAACATACAAAATCTGAGTAACATCATGGATGTGGATGCGAGAAACATTAAGGAGGAGGAGAATAACATCAAGGAGGAGAATAACAAAAAATATCTGAGTAACATTGAGGAGAGTACCATCAAGGAAGTGGAGAAGAGTAGCATTGAGGAGATCAAGAGGAGAATAACATACAAAATCTGAGTAACATCACGGACGTGGAGGCGAGAAACATTGAGGAGGAGAATAACATCAAGGAGGAAACTGGTAACATCAAGGAGAGACTGGGGACGGGAGGCGGGGGACGGAGGCAGTTTACAGGAGGCGGCTGGGGGCGGGTGACGGGAGACTGGGGACGGGAGACTGGGGACAGGAGGCGGGGACTGGGGACGGGAGACTGGGGACGGGAGGCGGGAGACTGGGGACAGGAGGCGGGAGACTGGGGACGGGAGGCGGGAGGACTGGGGATGGGAGGCGGGGAGGACTGGGGACGGGAGACTGGGGACGGGAGACTGGGGACGGGATATGGGAGGGGGGTTTGGGAGACTGGGGACGGGAGACTGGGGACGGGAGGACTGGGACGGGGAGACTGGGGGGAATGGGGCGGGACGGGCGGAGGACGGGAGACGGGGACGGGAGGCAGGAGACTGGAGACGGAGAGAGACGGGGGAGGCTGGGGACTGGGGGGGGAGACTGGGGACGGGAGGCGGGACGGGGAACGGAGGCGGGGAGGAGACTGGGGACGGAGCGGGAGACTGGGGACGGGGACGGGAGACGGGGACTGGAGGCGGGGACTGGGGCGGGAGGACTGGGGACGGGGACGGGAGACTGGGACGGAGACTGGGACGGGACGGCGGGATGGGAGGCGGGGACTGGGACGGAGGCTGGTACGGGAGGCGGCTGGGGGCGGAGACTGGGGACGGG
>JARQOC010000006.1:7668688-7772898 GCA_033576535.1 Allobates femoralis | reverse complement strand
TTGTGAGGAAGCATGAGCAATCTCAAGGCTACAAGTCCATCTCCAAAGACCTGAATGTTCCTGTGTCTACCGTGCGCAGTGTCATCAAGAAGTGTAAAGCCCATGGCACTGTGGCTAACCTCCCTAGATGTGGACGGAAAAGAAAAATTGACGAGAGAGTTCAACGCAAGATTGTGCGGATGGCGGATAAAGAACCTCAACTAACATCCAAACAAGTTCAAGCTGCCCTGCAGTCCGAGGGTGCAACAGTGTCACCCCGTACTATCCGTCAGCGTCTGAATGAAAAGGGACTGTATGGTAGGAGACCCAGGAAGACCCCACTTCTTACCCCGAGACATAAAAAAGCCAGGCTGGAGTTTGCCAAAACTTACCTGAGAAAGCCTAAAACGTTTTGGAAGAATGTTCTCTGGTCAGATGAGACAGAAGTAGAGCAAAGGGCAAAGACATCAACATAGAGTTTACAGGAGAAAAAAAGAGGCATTCAAAGAAAAGAACACGCTCCCTACAGTCAGACATGGCGGAGGTTCCCTGATGTTTTGGGGTTGCTTTGCTGCCTCTGGCACTGGACTGCTTGACCGTGTGCATGGCATTATGAAGTCTGAAGACTACCAACACATTGTGCAGCATAATGTAGGGCCCAGTGTGAGAAAGCTGGGTCTCCCTCAGAGGTCATGGGTCTTCCAGCAGGACAATGACCCAAAACACACTTCAAAAAGCACTAGAAAATGGTGTGAGAGAAAGCACTGGAGACTTCTAAGGTGGCAGCAATGAGTCCAGACCGGAATCCCATAGACACCTGTGGAGAGATCTAACAATGGCAGTTTGGAGAAGGCGCCTTCACATATCAGGGACCTGGAGCAGTTTGCCAAAGAAGAATGGTGTAAAATTCCAGCAGAGCATTGTAAGAAACTCATTGATGGTTACCGGAAGCGGCTGATCGCAGTTATTTTGGCTAAAGGTTGTGCAACCAAGTATTAGGCTGAGGGTGCCAATACTTTTGTCCGGCCCATTTTTGGAGTTTTGTGTGAAATGATCAATGTTTTGCTTTTTGCTTCATTCTCTTTTGTGTTTTTTCATTGAGGACAAATTAAATGAAGATAATAATAGCAAAGAATTTGTGATTGCAATCATTACAGGAAGAAACTGAGGATTATCTGACAGAATTGCAGGGTGTCAATACTTTTGGCCAACACTGTATATATATATATATGTGTATGTATTATATATATATATATATATATATATATATATATATACATGTGTGTGTGTATATATATATATATATATATATATAATATATATATATATATATATATATATATATAAATCTATAAATTGTGTATTTGTATCCAGCTCGCTGTTTTCTGATACACCTAATTAAAATCTTGAGTGGCCAGTCGTCCCCAGAAGTCACCTAATCAGTAAATTGTGTCCACCTGTGTGTAATTTCTTCTCAGTATAACTACAGCTGTTCTGTGAAGACCTCAGAGGTTTGTGTGAGAACATCAGGGATTAAACATCATCATGAAAAACAAGGAACACACCAGACAGGTCAGGGATCAAACATCATCATGAAAAACAAGGAACACACCAGACAGGTCAGGGATCAAACATCATCATGAAAAACAAGGAACACACCAGACAGGTCAGGCATAAAGCTGTGGAGAACAGGAAATCAGGGTTAAGGTTATGAAAAAAAAATGCCCAAGCACTGAACATCTCATGTAGCACTGATCAATCTATCATCCAAAAATGGAAGGAGTTCAGGTCAACTGCAAACCTACAAGACCCAAGACATGGCCGTTCACCGAGACTGATATCCCAAGAAGGAGAGAGCTAATGAGAGAAGAGTTGAGAGGCCAATGGAGATGCCGCAGAGATCACAGCACAAAGGAGAATCTTTTCTTTCACTCTTTACACATACTTGTACTTAGTGTTGGTATTACATAGAATCCATTAAAATACAATTAAATTTGTGGATGTAATGTGAAAAAATGTAGAAAAGTTCATGGGGAATGAATACTTTTTCAATGCGCTGTAATAGGGGGCAGCATAGATAACTCCCATCCAACAGAGACAGAAGCAGTCGTCTTTTTCAGTAGGTGCAGAGTTTCTGATTGTTTACAGATAGCAAAAGTGGAAAAAGTCTGACTGCCACCTCTAGGGGGCGTGTCAGAGATCACTGAAGATGTGATCTTAATACAACTGAAACTTTATAAATCTGCGTGCAGTGATCGGTGTACAGAATTCTATCATGTAGCTCCAGAGCTGTTTCTATTTTGAAGGTTATTTCCACCTTTTCAGCCATTTCTTTTAATGCCAAACCATCTAAACTGAAAAATTGAAGCAAGTTTGCAAAATTGAAGCAAGTCTGCAAAATTGAAGCAAGTTTGCAAAATTGAAGCAAGTTTGCAAAATTGAAGCAAGTCTGCAAAATGGAAGCAAGTTTGCAAAAATGGAAGCAAGTTTGCAAAATAGGAACACGTTTATAGAAATTAAAGCAAGATTACAAAAATGGAAGCAGGTTTGCTTTGCTTATCAATAAAGAACCTTCTGCTATTTTGTTTCAACAGCTCCATGTGTCTCCGTGGTAACAAACAACAAACATTCCGCGCAGGCTGATCTTCCATTCCTGCAATTTTATATATTTTTCTCTTCAGTCTCCTACTTTGTGCTAATGAATTGCCCATTTTTCCAAAAGTAGAGGACAGATAACATGTAACATATTAGCATGATCAGACTACATGGGATGATTGTTGTCTGTTGCCATGGAGACACATAGATTATAGAGGAGCTGTAGAAATAAAATTTTCAAAGGGATGTTCAACAGCCATGAGCCACTGCCAGCAGATAATAGGCGCCATACTGACGGGGAGTCTTTTTTAGGATAATCGGGGGCAGCGGTGCAGCCTCGGAGCTGATACTGTTATTGTTGGGACATCAAACTATGTCCCTTTCCGTGTCTGTCTGCTCAATAATAATAGCAGGTGTCTGCAGACAAATAACCACACTGGACTCAGGTGCAAGTATGGGGGAATTCTAAGTTCATTAGGAAGACAATCCTGGGGGTGGTAACCCCAAAATAAGATCATTCTTTCATTGGTTACAAAATATTAAACATACAATCATTGGTTAATAATAGCTGACAGTTAATTGGATTATACAGTTTTATCCTAAATATATATGTATCCTTGTATATTTCCATTCTTTTAAGTTATTGATGGTATTGATCCTTCATTATCTGGTGTTATAGAACATCTTCCCTTCTTACCAAAACATGCTAAACATTGGCTTCATTCCCAGACTATGTGGCCTTCACCGTTTCTCTATATACAGTCTATAACTCGCAGTAAACGACACTTTACATGAAGGGATACTTAAGGGGATACATGTATGCTGGCTATGCATTACAATACAGGATACGAGCACATTGCCCAGTCTTTGGATATTTTCATACATTCATTTCCATACATTGATGCACAGCTATTGAGGAGTGTTTCTTGTCCGCAGGTCACCGGCTTACTGGCCTCATCTTGGAACATCCCAATGTTCGGTTTTGTAAGTCAAACCCCGAAACTTGATAATACACCGAGTCTACGACACCTACGTCAAAATGGTGTCGCCCCTCCAGCGAATGTCCGACGCCCTGGAGAAAACCTTGCGGCATTTCACCTGGAAATACGTCGCCTTGTTCGGAGGATCCACCGAAGGGTCAACGTGGGATAAAATCGACGAGTTGTGGACGTTGCTGGAAGGTCAACTGCCCATAAACTTCATCGTGACGGTCAAGATGAGGTGCGACCCCAAAAACCCGGACAGTCTCCGCGAGGCGCTCGGCACGGTGGCGTCTCTCGCTAGAGGTAAGAAGAATACGATCATCACATGACTCCGATACATTGTGACAACTGTGGACCACCACAGAGAAGTCTTGTGCCGACGTGTTGGGAACATTGCATAGGGGACATCTCGGCACATACAGGAGCGTCTCAGTGTATTAGAAGATCATCAAAAAGTGACTTTATTACAGTAAATCAATACATAAAGTGACGCATATCTATTCTATAGAGTCATTACACACAGAAGGAGCTATGCCATGTGTTTATTTCTGTTAATGTTGATGATTAATGAAAACCCAAAGGTCATTATCTCAGAAAATTCAAGTAGGGAGGATGAAGGGTTAAAAACCACACTGCTGTATTCCACCAGACAGTATGGAGGATGAAGGGCCTGAGAGATAAAATATGCCCTAAATAGGTATCAGACGCTTCACCTTGTGTGGTTGTGAGAGTCACAACCACTATAAAAGCAGATCACGGCTGCTGCAGTCCCCAGCGTGGTGCATATAGAGTATGGAGGATGAAGGGTTAATAACCGCACTGCTGTATTCCACCAGACGCTAGGGAGGATGAAGGGCCTGAGAGATAAAATATGCCCTAAATAGGTATCAGAGGCTTCACCTTGTGTGGTTGTGAGAGTCACAACCACTATAAAAGCAGATCACGGCTGCTGCAGTCCCCAGCGTTGTGCATATAGAGGAGGGAGGATGAAGGGTTAAACACTGCGCTGCTGTATTCCACCAGACATCAAAGGGTGAATATAATATTGATTTACTAGTCAGCGTGTTTCAGAGCTCCCTGGCCTCTTCCCCAGGACAAATCATTATCATATTGCCAAAGGGAGCCCTGAAACGCATTGACTGATACATCAATATTATATTTACCCTCTGGTGGAATACGGCAGCGCGGTGTTTAACCCTTCATCCTCCCTACTTTAATTTTCTGAGGTAATGACCTTTGGGCTTTCATTAATCATCAACATTAACGGAAATAAACACATGACATAGATCCCTCTGTGTGTAATGACTCTATATAATAGATGTGATCACTTTATGCATTGAATTACTGAGATAAAGTATCATTTGATCATCTTCTTATTCATTGAGATGCAGCTGTAGTTTTCCATTTGAAGCAAAAAATCGGATTTTTTATAAATGACAGAAAAACGGAGGATAAATAGTGATCAGTTACCGACTAAAACTGCTTCAAATCTGCATGAAAAAACTAAGCAGCGTGTGCATGAGACGTCTGAAACCTCATCACTGGCCTATAGAAAAAGACTATTACTATTATATATTTGCAATTTTTGGAAGCCCCGTCGGAGCTTTTGTATCGGAGCCCATGATGTGGCTACTGAGCGATTATCAATACGTGTATATTTATAAGCTAAGTGTTATTTTCATATTTCCTTAGCTATAATGCTGTGAAAGTGCAGGTACAAAAGTAGATTAGGACCCAGTATTGAAACCCGCTTCGACATGGTTACTGGGTGGTTATCGATATGTCCATATTTATAAACTAAGTATCTCATTATTTTCATATTTCCTACTCTATAATGCTGTGAAAGTGCAGGTACACAAGTAGGTTAGGGCCCAGTAAATGAGACACGCCTCAATGTTGTTGCCAAGCGGTTATCAATATGGCCATATCTACAAGCTAAGTGTCTCATTACTTTCATATTTCCTTAGAAATTTCAGGTACAAAAGTAGATTAGGAACCAGTAAAGAGACATGGGGCGGTTATCAATATGGCCATATTTATAAGCTAAGTGTCTTATTATTTTCATACTTTCTTAGCTATAATGCTGTGAAAGTGCAGGTACAAAAGTAGATTAGGACCCAGTAAAGAGACAACGCCTCAACATGGCTACTGAGAAGTTATCTATATGGCCATATTTATAAGCTAAGTATCTCATTATTTTCATATTTCTTTCGCTACAGTTGTGGCCAAAAGTATTGACCCCCTGCAATTCTGTCAGATAATCCTCAGTTTCTTCCTGACAATGATTGCAATCACAAATTCTTTGGGATTATTATCTACATTTAATTTGTCTTCGGTGAAAAAACACAAAAGAGAATGAAGCAAAAAGCAAAACATTGATCATTTCACACAAAACTCCAAAAATGGGCCGGACAAAAGTATTGGCACCCTCAGCCTAATACTTGGTTTCACAACCTTTAGCCAAAATAACTGCGATCAGCCGCTTCCGGTAACCATCAATGAGTTTCTTACAATGCTCTGCTGGAATTTTACACCATTCTTCTTTGGCAAACTGCTCCAGGTCCCTGATATGTGAAGGCGCCTTCTCCAAACTGCCATTGTTAGATCTCTCCACAGGTGATCTATGGGATTCAGGTCTGGACTCATTGCTGCCACCTTAGAAGCCTCCAGTGCTTTCTCTCACACCATTTTCTAGTGCTTTTTGAAGTGTGTTTTGGGTCATTGTCCTGCTGGAAGACCCATGACCTCTGAGGGAGACCCAGCTTTCTCACACTGGGCCCTACATTATGCTGCACAATGTGTTGGTAGTCTTCAGACTTCATAATGCCATGCACACGGTCAAGCAGTCCAGTGCCAGAGGCAGCAAAGCAACCCCAAACCATCAGGGAGCCTCCGCCATGTCTGACTGTAGGGAGCGTGTTCTTTTCTTTGAATGCCTCTTTTTTTCTCCTGTAAACTCTATGTTGATGCCTTTGCCCATAAATCTCTACTTCTGTCTCATCTGACCAGAGAACATTCTTCCAAAACGTTTTAGGCTTTCTCAGGTAAGTTTTGGCAAACTGCAGCCTGGCTTTTTTATGTCTCGGGGTAAGAAGTGGGGTCTTCCTGGGTCTGCTACCATACAGTCCCTTTTCATTCAGACGCCGGCGGATAGTACGGGTGACATTGTTGCACCCTCAGACTGCAGGGCAGCTTGAACTTGTTTGGATGTTAGTCGAGGTTCTTTATCCACCATCCGCACAATCTTGCGTTGAAATCTCCCGTCAATTTTTCTTTTCCGTCCACATCTAGGGAGGTTAGCCACAGTGCCATGGACTTTACACTTCTTGATGACACTGCGCACGGTAGACACAGGAACATTCAGGTCTTTGGAGATGGACTTGTAGCCTTGAGATTGCTCATGCTTCCTCACAATTTGGTTTCTCAAGTCCTCAGACAGTTCTTTGGTCTTCTTTCTTTTCTCCATGCTCAATGTGGTACACACAAGGACACAGGACAGAGGTTGAGTCAACTTTAATCCATGTCAACTGGCTGCAAGTGTGATTTAGTTATTGCCAACACCTGTTAGGTGCCACAGGTAAGTTACAGGTGCTGTTAATTACACAAATTACAGAAGCATCACATGATTTTTCTAACGGTGTCAATACTTTTGTCCACCCCATTTTTTATGTTTGGTGGAATTAGATCCAATTTGGCTTTAGGACAATTCTCTTTTTGTGTTTTTTCATTGAAGACAAATTAAATGAAGATAATAATAGCAAAGAATTTGTGATTGCAATCATTTTCAGGAAGAAACTGAGGATTATCTGACAGAATACTTTTGGCCACAACTGTATAATGCTGTGAAAGTGCAGGTACAGGTTAGGACCCAGTAAAAGAGATACGCCTCGAAGTGGCTACTGGGCGGTTATCGACATGGCCATATTTGTAAGCTAAATATCTCATTATTTTCATATGTCCTTAGCTATAATGCTGTGAAAGTGCAGGTACAAAAGTAGATTGATTAGGACCCAGTTAAAGAGACACACCTCAATGTGGCTACTGGGCAGTTATTGATATGGCCATATTTATAAGCTAACTGTCTCAATTATTTCATATTTCTTAACTCTAATTCTGTTCTTTCTGTTCTACAGTCAAGATAGCGTGTCTTAGTGTTTGAGTGCTGCTCTCTATTTGTTACAATCAACAAATTAAAGTCAATACTTGTAGAAAAGATATAAAAACACTAAAGAAAAGTTGCAGAATCTCTATTTTATCTTTAGTTCTTTCTCTGAAGAGTTAATAAAAGTTTGACAAAAGTTTTATGTATTTCAACATGATACCACAGGAATATATACGGTAACTCATCCTAAAAAAGAACATACGATTACCGGTATGTCCCAAAAACATAAAAAAATCAGGGATTCTAAATTTAAATTTAGATTGTTGTTAATATTGATACATTACATGAATGATTTAATTAAAAATGAAATCAAACCATGATGATCAATAGGATGAGGGCAGACCCCTGTGTTTCAAAAGAGAAAACAAAAAAGTTATGGATAAAAGACTGGAAAAAAAAATGGTCCAAAACTTCCTGAGAGTCCAAGAGCTTAAAGTGCCTCTGTCAGGTCATTTTTCAGTATGATACTAATCGTTCCCTTGAATAGTGTCTGGGCAGCCCATTCAGAATAGGTAAGAATCATTGCTGTAGCCTTTGTAGTTCTCTTGCTATAAGCATCTTCAGCAGGAATAGTAATTGACTGGACTAGTGAACAGTCTGCAGTATGTAAATGTTCATTTATCATTCCCGCCTTCTTGTGCTGCTTCACTTTTAATTTCATTTTCATTTTGCTGTCCTGCACGGTGCTTCTGATGTTGGAGGGGGGAAGATGGCAGGCATATATGCATCAGTTAGCTAATCTAGGTAATCTCCTCCATCTGTTGCTCTGAGTACAAGCCTGTGCTGTCTGTGAGAGATTCTGTGTGTTTATTTGAACATTTGTTTTGCTGCAAACAAGGAGAGCAAAGACAGGAGGATACAGCCCCCCACAGGGGCTGGCTGGTAGATCCTGCCCCGGGTGGCAGTATACTTATTCCAGCCTGAACCTGTTTGTGGACCGGTTCCGGTTGGGTGCGGGGTGCTATCAGAGCTGACCGGGTGAAAAACGGGGGAAGCCGCTTCACTCACCGGCCTCCACACTGCTTGCCGCGGCACGCCACTTACAACCCGGGTCCCGCTGTCATTGCAGCAGCTGCGGCCGCAAAGCACCGCCTCACGGCCCATATCATTGAAGGGGGCGGCCCTAAACTAGGGCAATACCACCGGCCTGGGGGGCATATGCCTCCCTGTCACCTGGGCCAATCTGCCCCTGGCCCCCCCATGTGAGTGATTTCTACTGAACTTCTGTGCAGTGCAGTGATGTCGCTACATGAATATTCATTCCCTGGGGAGTGGTCAGCAGAGAACTAAGTGATCACTCACTGTGATTGACAGATGGAATGAATTTCTTTATTTGCAGTTTACAGAGGAGAGGAGGGAAATATAAATAATAGAAATACATGAATAGGAAGAGCTTCACCAGAGGAATTAGAAAATGATATCAGATACATATGGATTGTTGACTTGACAGATTCCCTTTAAATAATGTATAGCAATAGCAGTGTGTCATAATAAAGTTCCAGTAACACTATAAATGGCAGACAAGGATGATGGGGGAGTGAGGGGAATGCAGCTGTAGCTTCAATGCCTGCTATACAGCACTATGCTGATCTGCAGGTGTGAACTGCGCCTTATCTTCTCATCTTTTCTTCCAGTCATTATACTTGTGGCAAATTCTGAGGACTCCAGACTGATCCTGCTGGAAGCCGAAAAGCAGGGGCTGATAGACGGACACTTTGTCTTCATCATGATGCAGCAGTTTGAAGTCAGCGGATTTCTGGTGAGTCCAGAGGTGATTTTCCATGTAAAGCCTTGTTCACACTGTGCGTTTTTGATCTGTTTTGCGTGATCCGTTTTTGCATGAAAAACGATCTCTTCCTATGACGTCCTGCAAAGTCAATGAGTTTTCAGAGACGCTGTTCAGACGCTGCATTTATTTCTGGTCCGTTTTTGAGGCAGAGAATGCATCCAGAGAAAGAATCAGCACTGATTAGTGATCCGATTTTTCTCCTTCAATTTCTCCTTTGAATCCATTGTTAATGGAAAAAACACAGCACAAAAAAATGGATCAAAAACACGAGGCATTTTTGGATGCTTTTTTTTTTCAAAAATGGATCCAGTTTTGCTGCTGAAAATTCAAGAAAAAACACAAAGTGTGAACAAAAACAGTGTGAACATAGCCTGAGGGTCACGTGAGCCCTTATATATTCTACTTTCTGACGTAGTTTATGGAGAATCTGTCCTCCTTCTTTCACAAAGATGAGTTCAGTTTTCTGTAAAGTTCTGCAGCTCCTTAAAAGCTTCATAAAAACTCCAATGTTTGCAAGAAACTGAACAAAAAGGTGTTAGTTTGAGACACAGATGGGCATAAACTGTATGACGATATACCCAACGTCTGTCCTGATCCATAGCTGCGGATTTCTTGCATTGATACAGAGGTCAATGATTATATTCTGAAGGTTATATGCATCAAGCCTCATATTCAGGCAGATTCCACTATCACATCAAAAATCTGGTCTGATGAGAGTCCTGGTCGTGGACGCTGACACTGCATTCTCCCGCACAGGACCGTAGAGTCTCCGCAACACACAACACATGCCCTCAAAGCGCAGTGTCCCTGGTCGTGGGCACTTTCTCCCACACAGGACCGTAGCATCTTCACATAAGAGATGACGTTGCGTCCAGAACACGAAGAAGCCTGAATGTGGGCTTACAGCTTAATTAATTGTAACTCATGAAATCATAAAGACCCGGCCACTGTGAACTGCGGTAACCTTATGATGTCAGTGCTCATCACACTGACAGCTCTCATAGAGCGCAGCATGAGACCCAGCTGCTGTGAAATGCGATAACCTTATGATGTCACTGCTCATCACACTGACAGCTCTTATGGAGTGCAGCGTGACACCCAGCTGCTGTGAACTGCGGTACCCTTATGACATCACTGCTTATAACACTGCAAGCTCTCATGGAGCACAGCGTGAGACCCAGGTGCTGTGAACTACGGTACCCTTATGATGTCACTGCTTATCACACTGCAAGCTCTCGGGGTACCTTTACACGCCACTACGACAGGATGGATACAACCCGCTACAGGCTACAAATGTAGCTTGTAGCGTCAATGTAGCCCGTAGTAGCGGCGTGTGAAGACGGGACGAGACAGCCGGCAACAGATACATCTGTTTCCGAGCACTGCTCGAAAACAGATGGCTACAAAGCCGATTGTAGCGACCTGTATCGGCGTGTAAAGAAGCTACAGAAGGGATGTCTATACACCAGGCGATGTACCTGGTATGTAGCTGGGGCGTGACACAGCCTCCGGGATACCACGCCCCTTCAGCGATCATTGGAGGAAGCTCCTGCGTTGCGATTGGTTGTCGCTGCACAGGGCGGCATATTTAAGGAGCTGCCCAGTCACACTACACAATTGCTCGGGCGTCATGTATTAATCAGCCTCCTGCGATGCCTGCCCAATCATGGGTTTCTTGCTTTGTCCTATCAGCGTACGGACGTCTCGTACTCCACAATTGTGGCACGCCTATGTGCTGTCCCTGCTGCACCAGGTCCGCCCATATTAGCTTGTTGTAGCGGTGTGTAAGTGAGGTACGATGAGCTACAGATGGCTACTTGAGACACCCGGCGATGTATCCGGGGATAGATGTAGCGTAGCGTAGCGCACCTTGTGGCGGCGTGTAAAGGTGGTGCGTTTCCCGTTTGTAACCGTTTGGCCGTGCTCGTGCACGTGAAGTAGCGGGTTGTATCCATCCTGTCGTAGCGGCGTGTAAAGGTAGGGTAGGGTCACATTGGCGTTTTTTGTTTAAAATCCTGATCCGGTTTTGAGCTTTAAAAAAGCTCAAAACCGGACCAGGAAAGGCTCCTGATGGAAGCCTATGCAAAACACCGGATGGCTTCACAAGCCATCCGGTGGCCGGATCCGGCACTGCTGCCTGCGTTTAAAATCATGCAGGCAGCAGTTTTCGCAGCGTTTCTGGGACCGCACTGCGGTCACCGGATGGCTCAGGATGTGTAATCCTGAGCCATCCGGTAACTGCAGAGTGTGCGGATCCCGATCGGCCAAGTTAATAAAGATTTAATTTAAGTACAGAACTGACTGTTAGAGGTCTGTAGGGGGCTTAGACCCCCCCTACAGACCGGGCGGCCACTTCTATAGTGTTCTTCTACAATTGTACCTATGGCACGGGCTGATCTGAGCTCCGTGCATGTGATCCAAATATCCCCCCTCCCCCTATCACTATACAGGGGTGCATACACCCCTGTAGTACAGTACTGCTTTATTTAAGTTATAAACAGCAAGATTTGTCCCAAACGGAAGATAATTAGATATTTACATGTTCCATAGGCAGAGTCGAGTGATTTCCATGGGCGGGGCTGTGTGCAGTAGCCTCCGCCCGCTCCTTCTTGATGCCCGCCCCTTCTTGATGCCCGCCCCCTCTGGCCGTAATCCAGTGTTGTGGGGGTGGCCGAGTCGTTAAAGGGGCGTGGCTAACCATGAGCCGCGGTTAGCCACGCCCCTTTAACGACTCGGCCACCCCCACAACACTGGATTACGGCCAGAGGGGGCGGGCATCAAGAAGGAGCGGGCGGAGGCTACTGCACACAGCCCCGCCCATGGAAATCACTCGACTCTGCCTATGGAACATGTAAATATCTAATTATCTTCCGTTTGGGACAAATCTTGCTGTTTATAACTTAAATAAAGCAGTACTGTACTACAGGGGTGTATGCACCCCTGTATAGTGATAGGGGGAGGGGGGATATTTGGATCACATGCACGGAGCTCAGATCAGCCCGTGCCATAGGTACAATTGTAGAAGAACACTATAGAAGTGGCCGCCCGGTCTGTAGGGGGGGTCTAAGCCCCCCTACAGACCTCTAACAGTCAGTTCTGTACTTAAATTAAATCTTTATTAACTTGGCCGATCGGGATCCGCACACTCTGCAGTTACCGGATGGCTCAGGATTACACATCCTGAGCCATCCGGTGACCGCAGTGCGGTATTCTGCACACATTTTTGAATAAAAATGTGTGTGACCGGAATTGCATTCACCGCATCCGGATCCGGATGCGGTGAATGCAATTCATGTTTGCAATGTGACCCTACGCGTACCCTCATGGAGCATAGTGTGAGAACCAGCTGCTGTGAACTGCGGTAACCTTATGATGTCACTGCTCATCACATTGACAGCTCTTATGGAGTGCAGCGTGACACCCAGCTGCTGTGAACTGTGTTAACCTTATGATGTCACTGCTCATCACACTGACAGCTCTCATAGAGCACAGCGTGAGGCCCAACTGCTGTGAACTGTGTTAACCTTATGATGTCACTGCTCATCACACTGGCAGCTCCTATGGAGCACAGCGTGAGACCCAGCTGCTGTGAACTGTGTTAACCTTATGATGTCACTGCTCATCACACTGACAGCTCTCATAGAGCACAGCGTGAGACCCAACTGCTGTGAACTGTGTTAACCTTATGATGTCACTGCTCATCACACTGACAGCTCTTATGGAGTGCAGCGTGACACCCAGCTGCTGTGAACTGTGTTAACCTTATGATGTCACTGCTCATCACACTGACAGCTCTTATGGAGTGCAGCGTGACACCCAGCTGCTGTGAACTGTGGTAAACTTATGATGTCACTTCTCATCACACTGACAGCTCTAATAGAGCACAGCATGAGACCCAGCTGCTGTGAACTGTGTTAACCTTATGATGTCACTGCTCATCACACTGGCAGCTCTATAGAGCACAGCGTGAGACCCAGCTGCTGTGAACTGCGGTAACCTTATGATGTCACTGCTCATCACACTGGCAGCTCCTATGGAGCACAGCGTGAGACCCAGCTGCTGTGAACTGTGTTAACCTTATGATGTCACTGCTCATCACACTGACAGCTCTCATAGAGCACAGCGTGAGACCCAACTGCTGTGAACTGTGTTAACCTTATGATGTCACTGCGCATCACACTGACAGCTCTTATGGAGTGCAGCGTGACACCCAGCTGCTGTGAACTGTGTTAACCTTATGATGTCACTGCTCATCACACTGACAGCTCTTATGGAGCCTAGCGTAAGACCCGGCTGCTATGAATTCCGGTAACCTTATGACATTTCCATTGATGCTGTACTGAGAAATTGTAATCGAATTAGAGCAGAGACACACTTATCCAAGCTGAATGCAAGTATCCCGCATGCATTTCGCATGAGTCACCCTGGATGGCTCCTGCCTTTCTGAACGGGAGTGTAGAGTTCTATGGAAACACAAGCAGCTCCACGCTCCAGTTCAGAGAGGTAGGAGCTGGGCCGGGTGACTCATGTGAAAAGCATGCGAGATACTCACATGCAGCTCACATACGTTTATCTCTGCCCATAGTGATAAAGCTTGGGGATTATTAGCCATTGTAAATACACCATAGGGTTTGCTCACATCTGCATATATAGACTCAACGAAAGTTGGGGCGTGTCAGGCAAGTGTCATGCTTTTATTCCTCAACAAGCAAATCATCTTTTACCTCTGACTATATTCCATGTACATTATAGGTAGTCTGACAAAATAATAAAGCATGCATATAAAAGAAAAGGCAGATAATAAATTGAGAAAATAATAAAAAAAAATACCAGAGTTGGGTCCTCCCTATTTTTGATAACCAGCCAAAGTAAAGCAGAAAGCTGATATTCTCAGGCTGGGAAGGCCCTGGTTATTTGGCCCCTCCCAGCCTAAACATAGCAGCCCCGAAGTGGCGCCTCCATTATATGTTCTAATTCAGCTCTTCCTGATTACCTTGGTGTCCTGGCTATTGAAGTAATGGTAGTTGGGGTTGATGTCAGCTGTGAAATGTCAGTTGGCATTAGGACCAAGGGTTAGTAATGAAAAAGCTTCTATCAAACACCCCCATTACTAAACCAGTCAATTATAAGATAAACACACAAAAAAATATTGTACTTGAAAAAACCATCCCCGACACTTTCCTTGGTTCTCTAATTTATTTAAAAAATGTAAAAAAAAGCCATAGGACCAAAGTAGGTTATGAATTCTGATGTAGCCCACCAAATCCGACGTAGTCCACAAATAATAACCTGGCAGACGTAAAAAGAGAGAATTAAAGAAATATAGACAAAAGGCAGGCACTCATTCACCAATTTATTTCCCAAGCAGGTCTGACGTAGTCTCCATGGAGCTCCCACAACATTCCCGGACTCAGTCTCCTAATGTAAAGAGCCTCGTTTAAAGATCAAAGCCCTAAAGGCTGTAAAAGCAGACAATGCTGGGTCTCACCGTTCGCTGTATAAGAGCTTGCAGTGTGATGAGCAGTGACCTCATAAGGTTACCGCAGTTCACAACGGCTGGGTCTTACGCTAGGCTGCATGAGAGCTTGCAGTGTGATGAGCAGTGGCATCATAAGCTTACCACAGTTCACAGTGGCTGGATATCATGCTGCGCTCCATGAGAGCTTGCAGTGTGATGATCAGTGACATCATAAGGTTATCGCAGTTTACAGCAGTTGGGTCTCATGCTGCACTCTGAGAGCTTGCAGTGTGATGACCAGTGGCATCATAAGCTTACCACAGTTCACAGTGGCTGGGTATCATGCTGCGCTCCATGAGAGCTTGCAGTGTGATGACCTGTGACATCATAAGGTTATCGCAGTTTACAGCAGTTGGGTCTCATGCTGCACTCTGAGAGCTTGCAGTGTTATAAGCAGTGATATCATAAGGTTACCGCAGTTCACAGCAGTTGAGTCTCACACTGCACTCTGAGAGCTTGCAGTATGATAAGCAGTGACATCAATAGGTTACCACAGCTCACAGTGGTTAGGTCTCATGCTGCACTCTGTGAGAGTTTGCAGTGTGATGAGCAGTGACATCATAAGGTTACCGCAGTTCACAGCAGTCGGGTCTCATGCTGTGTGAGAGCTGTCAGTGTGATGAGCAGTGATGTCATAATGTTACCGTAGTTCACAGTAGCTGGGTCTCACACTGTGCTTCATTAGAGCTTGCAGTGTGATGAGCAGTGATGTCATAATGTTAACACAGTTCACAGCAGATTGATCTCGCGCTGTGCTCCATGAGAGCTTGGAGTGGGGTGAACAGTGACATCATAAGGTTACCACAGTTCACAGCGGCCGGTCAGAGTGTGCTTTCCAAAATGAGCCAGTCCTAAAGAGGTTAATGGAAAAAAAGATTGAGTTTAATAATAAGTGACTGTTGTGGTCAATATTCTACAACTGATGAGAAATATCTGAAAACAATGTAACAAATCCATATCTACAGTATCACTATCACGTCAGTCGTGCACATTTAATTGTTCTTATCATTAGTGTTGTCGTTCCTGTTTCTCTTCAGACAGATATTACCATACTGAATGTTTATTTTTTAGGACATTTTTTGGAAGGACACCTTGATCAGTGAAAAGAATGAGACCATTATCCGAGCGTACGAAGCCGTCCTCATGATAGCGCTGAACTCCTCTTATAGTTACACCTCTTTCATGAAGCAGGTGTACGAAAAGCTGAAGGGTCCCCCGTTCTACAGCGAGATCGAGGCGGAGGACCAGGTACCGAAACACCCTACAAATCAGGCTGTGATGTAATTACACATTGCAGCCAGCAGGCGGCAGTGCTCTGACTCATTTCAACCAATCAACAGTCACCAATCCTTCCAAAATGCTATGAAACTCTTCCTATATACAGTATTTGTATTAGAAATCCTCTTCGGAGTTTTTGGAGCTGATGTGTTTTTTGAGGATCTGTTTTTGCAGTGAAATGGATCAGTTTCTGAGATCCCCAGCCAAGTCGATGAGTTTTCAAGACCGGTCATTGTCGCGTCTTGTGAGGATCCTGTTTTCCAGCTGTCAATGACCTCAATTTGTGCTGCATTTTTCTGATCCGCTTTTTACATTTGCTCCATTGTCTATGAGTTAAAAAAACGCAAACTAAACGATCAAAAACGGATCATATGTTTTTTGAAAAGCGGATCCAGTTTTGCAGCTGAAAAACAGATCCTCAAAAAATGCATCAAAAAACGCTGTGTATTGAATGTAGCCTGACTCCATGTTTGGAGAATGCTAAGTCAGATCACCCGTATGCCGCTTATCTCCATGACTCTGTCATGATTTCTGGGAAATTCTAAAGCAAGAGTGAAGTATCACTAAAGCCATTTTGTGGCCATTTTACAGCACCAACGTTCTGGTCCCTATTGATTTATATGGGGTCTAGGGTCAACTCCTGGTCACAATCAGTTCGGTTAAACACAGCACCCAAACTTCCATAAGCTTCCCTAGTGGCTGTATTTACTTATATGAAGCAATCTCCCTCTAGTGATATCTCTATAAATCTGTATGTAGTGAGCTCCCTCTAGTGGTGACTGTATAAATCTGTATGTAGTGAGCTCCCTCTAGTGGTAACTGTATAAATCTGTATGTAGTGAGCTCCCTCTAGTGGTGACTGTATAAATATGTATGTAGTGAGCTCCCCCTAGTAGTGATTGTATAAATCTGTATGTAGTGAGCTCCCTCTAGTGATAACTTTAAAAATTTGTATATAGTGAGCTCCCCTAGTGGTGACTGTATAAATCTGTATGTAGTGAGCTCCCTCTAGTGATAACTTTAAAAATTTGTATATAGTGAGCTCCCCCTAGTGGTGACTGTATAAATCTGTATGTCGTGAGCTCCCTTTAGTGATATCTTTAAAAATTTGTATGTAGTGAGCTCCTCCTAGTGGTGGCTGTATAAATCTGTATGTAGTGAGCTTCCTCTAGTGGTGGCTGTATAAAACTCTATGTAGTGAGCTCCCTCTAATGGTGGCTCTATAAATCTGTATGTAGTGAGCACCCTCTAGTGGAGACTGTATAAATCTGTATGTAGTGAGCTTCCTCTAGTGGTGACTGTATAAATCTGTATATAGCGAGCTCCCTGTAGTGGGGGTGGTAAATCTTTATGTAGGGAGCTCCCTCTAGTGGTGACTGTATAAATCTGTATGTAATGAGCTCCCTCTAGTGGTGACAGTATGAATCTGTATGTAATGAGCCCCCTCTAGTGGTGACTGTATAAATCTGTATGTAGTGAGCTTCCTCTAGTGATGACTGTATAAATCTGTATGTAGTGAGCTCCCTCTAATGGTGGCTGTATAAATCTGTATGTAGTGAGCTTCCTCTAATGATGACTGTATAAATCTGTATGTAGTGAGCTCCCTCTAGTGATGACTGTATAAATCTGTATGTAGGGAGCTCCCTCTAGTGATGACTGTATAAATCTGTATGTAGTGAGCTCCCTCTAGTGGTGGCTGTATAAATCTGTATGTAGTGAGCTCCCGCTAGTGATATCTCTATAAATCTGTATGTAGTGAGCTCCCTCTAGTGGTGACTGTATAAATCTGTATGTAGTGAGCTCCCTCTAGTGGTGGCTATATAAATCTGTATGTAGTGAGCTCCCTCTAGTGATACCTCTATAAATCTGTATGTAGTGAGCTCCCTCTAGTGGTGACTGTATAAATCTGTATGTAGTGAGCTCCCTCTAGTGGTGACTGTATAAATCTTTATGTAGTGAGCTCCCTCTAGTGGTGGCTGTATAAATCTGTATGTAGTGAGCTCCCTCTAGTGATATCTGTATAAATCTGTATGTAGTGAGCTCCCTTTAGAGGTGACTGTATAAATCTGTATGTAGTGAGCTCCCTGTAGTGGGGTTGTATAAATCTTCATGTAGTGAGCTCCCTCTAGTGGTGACTGTATAAATCTGTATGTAATGAGCTCCCTCTGGTGATAGCTGTATAAATCTGTATGTAGTGAGCTCCCTCTAGTGGTGGCTGTATAAATCTGTATGTAGTGAGCTCCCTCTAGTGATGGCTGTATAAATCTGTATGTAGTGAGCTCCCTCTAGTGGTGGCTATATAAATCTGTATGTAGTGAGTTTCCTCTAGTGATGACTGTATAAATCTGTATGTAGTGAGCTCCCTCTAGTGATGACTGTATAAATCTGTATGTAGTGAGCTCCCTCTAGTGGTGGCTGTATAAATCTGTATATAGTGAGCTCCCTCTAGTGGTGGCTGTATAAATCTGTTTATAGTGAGCTCCCTCTAGTAGTGGATGTATAAATCTGCATGTATTGAGCTTTCTCTAGTGGTGACAGTATAAATCTGTATGTAATGAGCTCCCTCTGGTGATAGCTGTATAAATCTGTATGTAGTGAGCTCCCTCTAGTGGTGGCTGTATAAATCTGTATGTAGTGAGCTCCCTCTAGTGGTGGCTGTATAAATCTGTATATAGTGAGCTCCCTCTAGTGGTGGCTGTATAAATCTGTATGTAGCGAGCTTCCTCTAGTGATGACTGTATAAATCTGTATGTAGTGAGCTCCCTCTAGTGATGACTGTATAAATCTGTATGTAGTGAGCTCCCTCTAGTGGTGGCTGTATAAATCTGTATATAGTGAGCTCCCTCTAGTGGTGGCTGTATAAATCTGTATGTAGCGAGCTTCCTCTAGTGATGACTGTATAAATCTTTATGTAGTGAGCTCCATCTAGTGATGACTGTATAAATCTGTATGTAGTGAGCTCCCTCTAGTGGTGGTTGTGTAAATCTGTATGTTGTGAGCTCCCTCTAGTGGTGACTGTATAAATCTGCATGTATTGAGCCTTCTCTAGTGGTGACAGTATAAATCTGTATGTAATGAATTCCCTATAGTGGTGACTGTATAAATCTGTATGTAGTGAGCTCCCTCTAGTGATGGCTGTATAAATTTGTACGTAGTGAGCTCCTCCTAGTGGTGTCTGTATAAATCTATATGTAGTGAGCTCCCCCTAGTGGTGACTGTATAAATCTGTATGTAGTGAGCTCCCTCTAGTGATATCTCTATAAATCTGTATGTAGTGAGCTCCCTGTAGTGATGACTGTATAAATCTGTATGTAGTGAGCTCCCTCTAGTGGTGACTGTGTAAATCTGTATGTAGTAAGCTCCCTCTAGCAGTGATTGTATAAATCTGTATGTAGTGAGCTCCCTCTAGTGATATCTGTATAAATATGTATGTAGTGAGCTCCCTCTAGTGGTGACTGTATAAATCTGTATGTAGTGAGCTCCCTCTACTGGTGACTGTATAAAACTGTATGTAGTGAGCTCCCCCTAGTGGTGACTGTATAAATCTGTATGTAGTGAGATCCCTCTAGTGGTGGCTGTATAAATATGTATGTAGTGAGCTTCATCTAGTGGTGGCTGTATAAATCTGTATGTAGTAAGCTCCATCTAGTGGTGACTGTATAAATCTGTATGTAGTGAGCTCCCTCTAGTGGTGACTCTATAAATCTGTATATAGTGAGCTCCCTCTAGTGGTGACTGTATAAATCTGTATGTAGTGAGCTCCCTCTAGTGGTGACTCTATAAATCTGTATATAGTGAGCTCCCTCTAGTGGTGACTGTATTAATGTCCATGTGAACATAGTCTTACTCTCCATATTTAGAGAATGTAACTGCTTACGTCCATGTTACAGATCAGCCCGTACGCCTCTTATCTCCATGACTCCGTCTTAGTTTATGCCTTGGGTTTGCGGGAAATTCTAAAGCGAGGGAAAAATATCACAGACGGACGAGCCTTGGTAGAAAGTCTCCGAGGATACAATGAGACGCAGCTGTATGGTAAGGAGATGGCGGACAGGGGCATCCTCAGCATTGGGGAAATGTGTGTAGATGGCAGAATACATGCACCTATATGGTTTACAGACACTTATATACTGTCCTGCTCTATAGGGGTGACCGGGCTGCTGAGCATTGACGAGAACGGAGAGCGGTTCATCGATTACTCCATCTACGACCTGCAGCTGGTGGGAAACTTGTCTCGCTTTGTGCCTGTTCTACAATACGACAGCTACAAGAGAGAGATCAGGTACGTCTGTGTGCACATTACAACACAAGAGGATGTGACCCCTTCATTATTTCATCCATACATAGATCAGTCACATGATCCTTATCTTAACAATTTACTGTATTTATTTATATAAGTACTAGATGTGGGCCTGATGCTATTGCTTTGGGTGGGCAATGATGTCATGATGGGGTACAGAGCTCTGTGACACTGGGGACCCCTGCCCACTGTCTCTCCCCCCTGTACTCGCTCCCAATGTATGTAAATAAATGTATTTTAACTTAAAAACCTGTTTCTATGGGTTTTGTATGCTAATAAACTGTTTCATTTCCTAATAAAAATGTGTAGGGCTTTGCTGTATTTTCTATTGCCAGCACAGTTAAACCAAGCAGCTACTGGCTGCTGACCCCCCACAGCCTGGTGTTACCTTTACTGGTAATGAATTATACAGGAGAGACTTATTTTTTTTAGTCATTTAAAAAAAAAATCTGATAACTAAAAAATAAATGGCGTGGGCTTCGCTGTATTTTCTGTTGCCAGCCAAAGTAATCCAGGCAGTTGGGGGCTGGAATGCTCAGCGTGGTAAGGCCAAAGCATTCTGGGCCCTCCACGCTGAAAATTGCAGCAAGCTGACGCCCCAAAACTGGCACCTCCATGAGAGATGCCAAAACTGGCGGTTACCCCCGCTCTTCCAGCTGCTGTGTAGCGGTGACAGACTGGGAAATAAAGGGGTTGATGTCAGCTTTTTTTTGGCAGCTGACATCAAGCCCTATTGCTCATGTCAGCCATCAGTATAAAAGTCGGCCATTAGCAATACTTTTAGTAAAGATAAAAAAAAAAGCACAACACCGAGATAAATCCTTTATTACATGCAAAAGAGACAGAGACATCTCATTATCCACTTTATTAGCTCCCACCAAGTTCCCCTTCAAAGTTATCCTGTAATTACTGTAATCTTGAGGTAGAAGTGGTGGAGCTATTTGATGCGGTCCATTGCCACTATCTTTGCATACCCAAGTGTTTGTTTTTGTGTGGGTATGTGTGTGTTTGTGAGTCTGCACCCAACACCGGACACAGGAGGCACGAAAGTCCGCAGTTGTGGGACCTGTGCAGAAGCAGATGGGGAGCCCCACACCCCATCTCCTCCTGCTTTACCAGAGCCTCAGAGTTTCCTAGTGGCGGTGGGTACAGCGGGCTGTGATGGTCAGCAGCTGCGACGGGGATGTCGGGTGGTGTGCAGCAGTGGGGGGGGGGGGGAGTCATTGTGTTGGTTGTGTCTAGGCCTGTGCAGGAGGAGATGGGGTGTGGGCACCCTTTAGTGGCTACAGAGTGCACCGCACCCTATCAGCTTCTGCACAGGTCACGTAGGTGCAGACTTTCCTGCCTCCTATGTGCGGCGGTGGGGCGGACTCACAAGCACACACATACACAAACACACATAAACAAACATACACACACATACTTTCAAACACACATATACAAAAACACAAAGAAACTAACAAATAAACACACACATGTACATGTGCAGCCGCCATCTTTGGACACTCGGGTATACCAAAATGGCAGCGGCGTGACACATCACACCACCCCACAGCAAGATTACAGTAATTAAAAGATTACGTCGGAGGGGAACTTGGTGGGAGCTAATAAAGTGGATAACGAAGTGTCTCTGTCTATTTTGTATGTAATAAAGGATTTCTGTGTATGTGTTTTTTGCCTCTTTACTGAAAGTATTCCTAATGCTGACTGTCATACTGACGGCTGACATTAGAAATAAGGTTTGATATCAGCTGTCAAAAAAAGCTGACATCAACCCCTTTATTACCCAGTCTGCCGCCACTATATAGCAGCTGGAGTTTTGGTGTCTCTCATGGAGGCGCCAATTCCAGGGCGGCTGCTGGTTACAATTTTCAGAGTGGGGCCCAGAACGCTTGGGCCTTACCATGCTGAGAATTCTAGCCCCCAGATGCCTGGCTGGTAACAGAAAATACAGTGAAGCCCACGCCAATTATTTTTTAGTTACCAGATTTTTTTTAAATAACTAAAAAAAAATAAGTCTCCCCCTGTGTTATTCATTGTCAGAGAAGTTAACATCAGGCAGTGGGGGTCGGCAGCCATTAGCTGCTTGGTTTACCTGCGCTGGCAATAGAAAATACAGCAAAGTCCTACACATTTTTATCAAGAAATTAAACAGCCCCCAGCTGCCTGAGTTACCTTAGTTGGCAGCAGAAAATACAGCGAAGCCCACGTTAATTTTTTTATTTATTTAAATAATTAAAAAAAAAAAAAAGGACTCTTTTGTGCTGGCAATAGCATATACTGCGAAGCCCTACACACACATCTTTTGGCAGGAAAGTAAACACTTTATTAATAATAAAAACAAAACACAGAAACAGGTTTTTAAATAAAAATACATATATTTACATACATTGGGAGAGTGGACAGGGACAGTGCACAGGGGGAGAGACAGTGACAGTGCACAGGAGGAGAGAGTGCACAGGGCGGAGAAAGACAGAGACAGTGCACAGGGCAGAGAGAGACAGAGAAAGTGCACAAGAGGAGAGAGTGCACAGGGCGGAGAAAGACAGAGACAGTGCACAGGGCAGAGAGAGACAGAGAAAGTGCACAAGAGGAGAGAGTGCACAGGGCGGAGAAAGACAGAGACAGTGCACAGGGGGAGAGACAGTGACAGTGCACAGGAGAAGAGAGTGCACAGGGCAGAGAGAGACAGAGAAAGTGCACAGGGGGAGAGAGACAGAGACAGTGCGCAGGAGGAGAGAGTGCACAGGGCGGAGAAAGACAGAGACAGTGCACAGGGCAGAGAGAGACAGAGAAAGTGCACAAGAGGAGAGAGTGCACAGGGTGGAGAAAGACAGAGACAGTGCACAGGGGGAGAGACAGTGACAGTGCACAGGAGAAGAGAGTGCACAGGGCAGAGAGAGACAGAGAAAGTGCACAGGGGGAGAGAGACAGAGACAGTGCGCAGGAGGAGAGAGTGCACAGGGCGGAGAAAGACAGAGACAGTGCACAGGGCGGAGAAAGACAGAGACAGTGCACAGGGGGTAGAGAGACAGAGACAGTGCACAGGGGGAGAGACAGTGCACAGGGGGTAGAGAGACAGAGACAGTGCACAGGGGGAGAGACAGTGCACAGGGGGTAGAGAGCCATCTCAGAGCCTGCCACATCGTCATGTCTGCTCACTGTGCCCTCACCATCAGACAGGGGGCGCCCTAGAGGCTTCCTGTGGTCTAATGATGGGCTGACTGTATTGATGTGTCGTCCCTTCAGCCAGACGAGCGCCTTCTCCCAGATCAACTGGCCGGGAACAACTCGTCCTACAGACAGACCGGACTGTGGCTTCTACAATGAACTCTGCAGAGTGACCCTAACTAGTAAGTGCCCCGAGCCAAAACCCCTACAGCATCAGATTGTCCAGATATTACACCAAGAGATAGGAGGATTCACTGACTAGACCTTTACTATTCTGCACCTTACACAAGTGTCATAAAGTCCTGTCGCTGCTCTCTGCTCTGTAACCGAAACGTCTAATGTGACCGTCCCTTTAATAAAGGGCAGTGACTGCCCAATCACAGGGTCCACACACGACCCCGCACCTTGTGGTCACATCCCAACAATCACATGGCAAATCCACTGTAATATGGGAAAGTCACTGACAGAATCCCAAACCTCACTCATCATTACTTGTAAGAATTAACCCTCTACCTGCTTGCTCGTTGCAGACGTTCCTGTTCTCGCATTAATCATCACCCTCGTCATCACTGCTGCGGCCGGACTCATTTTTGTGTTTTACCTTCTGATTCAGAAAGGAAAACTTAAGACAACGTTTAACAACGATTTTTGGTGGCTAATTAAATATGAAGAAATCTCCGTTCTAAAAGACAACAAGGTGAGAGAAGTCAGGGTTACCTCCTGTATTATACTCCAGAGCTGCACTCACTATTCTGCTGGTGCAGTCACTGTGTACATACATTACATTACTGATCCTGAGTTACCTCCTGTATTATCCTCCAGAGCTGCACTCACTATTCTGCTGGTGCGGTCACTGTGTACATACATTACATTACTGATCCTGAGTTACCTCCTGTATTATACTCCAGAGCTGCACTCACTATTCTGCTGGTGCAGTCACTGTGTACATACATTACATTACTGATCCTGAGTTACCTCCTGTATTATACTCCAGAGCTGCACTCACTATTCTGCTGGTGCAGTCACTGTGTACATACATTACATTACTGATCCTGAGTTACCTCCTGTATTATACTCCAGAGCTGCACTCACTATTCTGCTGGTGCAGTCACTGTGTACATACATTACATTACTGATCCTGAGTTACCTCTTGTATTATACTCCAGAGCTCCACTCACTATTCTGCTGGTGCAGTCACTGTGTACATACATTACATTACTGATCCTGAGTTACCTCCTGTATTATACTCCAGAGCTGCACTCACTATTCTGCTGGTGCAGTCACTGTGTACATACATTACATTACAGATCCTGAGTTACCTCCTGTATTATACTCCAGAGCTGCACTCACTATTCTGCTGGTGCAGTCACTGTGTACATACATTACATTACTGATCCTGAGTTACCTCCTGTATTATACTCCAGAGCTGCACTCACTATTCTGCTGGTGCAGTCACTGTGTACATACATTACATTACTGATCCTGAGTTACCTCCTGTATTATCCTCCAGAGCTGCACTCACTATTCTGCTGGTGCGGTCACTGTGTACATACATTACATTACTGATCCTGAGTTACCTCCTGTATTATACTCCAGAGCTGCACTCACTATTCTGCTGGTGCAGTCACTGTGTACATACATTACATTACTGATCCTGAGTTACCTCCTGTATTATACTCCAGAGCTGCACTCACTATTCTGCTGGTGCAGTCACTGTGTACATACATTACATTACTGATCCTGAGTTACCTCTTGTATTATACTCCAGAGCTCCACTCACTATTCTGCTGGTGCAGTCACTGTGTACATACATTACATTACAGATCCTGAGTTACCTCCTGTATTATACTCCAGAGCTGCACTCACTATTCTGCTGGTGCAGTCACTGTGTACATACATTACATTACTGATCCTGAGTTACCTCCTGTATTATACTCCAGAGCTGCACTCACTATTCTGCTGGTGCAGTCACTGTGTACATACATTACATTACTGATCCTGAGTTACCTCCTGTATTATCCTCCAGAGCTGCACTCACTATTCTGCTGGTGCAGTCACTGTGTACATACATTACATTACTGATCCTGAGTTACCTCCTGTATTATACTCCAGAGCTGCACTCACTATTCTGCTGGTGCAGTCACTGTGTACATACATTACGTTACTGATCCTGAGTTACCTCCTGTATTATACTCCAGAGCTGCACTCACTATTCTGCTGGTGCAGTCACTGTGTACATACATTACATTACTGATCCTGAGTTACCTCCTGTATTACACTCCAGAGCTGCACTCACTATTCTGCTGGTGCAGTCACTGTGTACATACATTACATTACTGATCCTGAGTTACCTCCTGTATTATACTCCAGAGCTGCACTCACTATTCTGCTGGTGCAGTCACTGTGTACATACATTACATTACTGATCCTGAGTTACCTCCTGTATTACACTCCAGAGCTGCACTCACTATTCTGCTGGTGCAGTCACTGTGTACATACATTACATTACTGATCCTGAGTTACCTCCTGTATTACACTCCAGAGCTGCACTCACTATTCTGCTGGTACAGTCACTGTGTACATACATTACATTACTGATCCTGAGTTACCTCCTGTATTATACTCCAGAGCTGCACTCACTATTCTGCTTACTTAAGATCTGAATTCTCCAGTCACTTCCTGTGGATTCAGTGTGTACAGATCATGCTTTAGATGAAGGATTATTCATCATTATGACTTTCTGTTGGGTATATGGACGGTTTACATGCTCTTCTCCCACCTTCCTGCGTTCCACAGACCCCCTCCAGTACTCCATCCAAAATAATGGGTAGTCTGGGATCCAGCGCCGTCATTTCCAGCAATCAGAGCTGCGCGTTCACTGACAAGCAAGGAAAAGAGAGATTCTACTCCACCATCGGTGTTTACCAGGTTACCGCTAATCTCTCATCATTTTGTGAAATTGTGTCTTATCCTCCAGTCACCTCTAGAGCTGCAGTCACTATTCTGCTGTTACATCGTGTCTTATCCTCCAGTCACCTCCAGAGCTGCACTCACTATTCTGCTGTTACATCGTGTCTTATCCTCCAGTCACCTCCAGAGCTGCACTCACTATTCTGCTGTTACTTCGTGTCTTATCCTCCAGTCACCTCCAGAGCTGCACTCACTATTCTGCTGTTAGATCAGGTCTTATCTCCAGTCACCTCCAGAGCTGCACTCACTATTCTGCTGTTACATCGTGTCTTATCCTCCAGTCACCTCCAGAGCTGCACTCACTATTCTGCTGTTACTTCGTGTCTTATCCTCCAGTCACCTCCAGAGCTGCACTCACTATTCTGCTGTTAGATCAGGTCTTATCCTCCAGTCACCTCCAGAGCTGCACTCACTATTCTGCTGTTACATCGTGTCTTATCCTCCAGTCACCTCCAGAGCTGCACTCACTATTCTTCCAGTTGTTGTAGAGTCAGGTGATTTTTGCAGGCCGCTGTGGATGTGACTGGAGGATACGAGACAATAAAATCAGAATAAATATGTACTTGTGTTTTCACGTATTTTAGGGTAATAATGTTGCTCTGAAGTATCTCACTGACCAATTAGCTGGAAGCCGAACCCGGCGGCCGTCTGTCCTGAAGGAATTCCGTCTGGTGAGATGTTCCAATATTTTCTGTAATTACCTGTAACTAATAACTGATACATTATCATGACACATGGATAGAATGAGAACATTACTGGTGCCTGTCCCTTTAAGAACCTTCACTTGAATCAGCGACACTTTGTATCAATTCAATATTTACTAATTCTAAATTTGTGTCTGTCACGTTCCAGATCCGGGAGCTGAAGCACGAGAACCTGAACACCTTCTTCGGGGTCTGCACCGAACCCCCAAATGTTTGTGTTGTGACCCAATACTGCAAGAAGGGGAGTCTGAAGGTACAAGGGGCACCAAGGGGAACAATAGTAGCACAAAGGGGCACAAAGGTGGCAGAAAGGGGAACAATAGTAGCACAAAGGGGCACAAAGGTGGCAGAAAGGGGAACAAAGGGGAACAATGGTGGCAGAAAAAGGGTATAAAGGTGGCACAAAGGGGAAAAAGGTGGCAGAAAGGGGCACAAAGGTGACAGAAAGGGGCACAATGGTGGTACAAAGGTGGCAGAAAGGGAATAAAAGTGGCAGAAAGGTGCAGAAGGGGCACAAAGGTGGCAAAAAGAGGCACAATGGTGGCATAAAGAGGAACAAAGGTGACAGAAAGGGGCACAATGGTGGCAGAAAAAGGCACGATGGTGGCAGGAAGCGTAAGAAAGGTGGCAGAAAGAAGAATAAAGGTGGCACAAAGGAATAAAGGTGGCAGAAAGGGGCACAAAGGTGGCAGAAAGTTGGCAGAAATGGAATAAAGGTGGCAGAAAGGGGAACAATGGTGGCACAAAGGTGGCAGAAAGGAGCATAATTGTGGCAGAAAGGGGCTTAATGGTGGTATTTTTAGGGCTTTGGTATTTTTGGGGCACACGGGTGACATTATTACATTTTGGAGACTCACTGTGACCAGTTCTTCTTTATGGGGCACAATGGGAATCAAAATCTATTTTGGGTGGCAATAATACCTTTTATGTGCACCTATGTGTGTGGGGGGCACAATTAGGGCTATTATTACTGTGTTTAGGCACTGTTTATCTTTTTTGGGGGGCAGTAATAGGTGGAGGGCACAAAAATGGCATTTTGCTATGAAAGAGCCACAGAGGAGGCATTTTTGCATTTACACCATTACAATGGTGGGCAGTATATCTCAGTGGGGCACAAAGGAAACCTCATACAATGTGAAGTGTGAATGGGGCACTAGTAATGGTACAGGCACTGTTACTGTAGTGGGTACAGATGATGTTTTTACACTTTGGGCACCATATGGGGCACTATTTTGCCCTATTGTATTTGGGGTTTTGTCTATTTGGCACTGTTTATTACGAACACTTTTTTAAAGAGGTAAATACTGTATTTGGGAGTAATGTGTCCCACAGCACAGGGCAGTAAATGATGGCGACCGCGCAGCTTCCTGTGTTGCCTAAGCAATGGAAGGCAACAGCGGCGTTCTGAGCATGCGCAAAGAAACTTCCTGAGCGCCAATAACTCTGCACATAGCCCGAGGAGGGGGAGAGACAGTGGAAGTGGTTGTGCTGCTCTTTTTTTCTATGTAAATGGATTGATAGATATATGGATGGCTAGATAGACAGATAAACAGATGAGAAAGAGATGCATCAATCGATAAATGGATGGATAAATGGAGGAAGATTTCGTGAAGGTCAGGGCAAGGTGGAAAAGCCTAGAGAAGTAGGTGATAGATGTGAAATAGGTAAAAATGGGATAGATATTAGATTAACATAATAGATAATAGATGGGTAGATGATAGATGGATAAATAGTTGATATATGGATAGATGAATGGATAGATGATTGATACATAGATAGATGGATAGTTAAATAGAGGAGGTTTTCATGGTGGTGAAAAAAATAGAATAAAGTAGGTGACACATGGAAAATGGATAAATATGAGATAGATATTAGATCAACATGATAGATGGATAGATAATACATAGATAAATTAATAGATACATCCTCATCATCTGTTTTCTTGACAATTGCAGGATGTTCTGCACAATAATGACATCGAGCTGGACTGGGTCTTCAAGCTTTCCTTTGCTCATGACATAGTGAATGTGAGTATGGGGAGATCGGCCCCTTATGCTGTTCCTGCTCCCATTAACCTGTTCCTCTCCAGCTGTGGATAATCTGCAGTGAGGAGATGTTGAGAGTTGTAGTTACAGCTGACGCTTCTGTGGCACCCCAATGGTCCGGTTGCCACAGTGCCATTGTCTCCCTCACAGGGGGTGATGTCATGCCTGGAAGCAGGAGGAGGTCCCCACGCCAGGTAACACCCAGCATCCAACACAATTCCTGACTCCAGGCCTGAAGGGGGAGCTCCAAACCCAGTTTTAGGGGACCTGCCCTGGGTCTGGCCAGGAGTAGGGGTCATTTAGTTAGTCAAGGAGAGCTCTGGGGAGTGGAGCTGCGAGTGAGCTCACCCCGGTGCGTAGCACTAGAGAAAGGATGCCAGAGTCCTGGGTTGTGCTGGTGCTGCATGCCCCGACAGCCATATCTGGAGAGGAAGAGACTGCAGTTCTCCTGGCCGCAACGAATACCCGGTGGCACAGCAGCGTGCTAAGAGCCTGAAGCTACCTTCAATAAGGTGGCACCAGAGAGAGGCTCACGCTGCTTACCATACGGGTCAGCACCACCAAACAGGAGAAGGGCCGCATCGTAGCTACAAGACACAGGGACCTGAAGAGAGAGCACAGCAGCATGGCCTCCTATCCCACCTGGTGAGGTGGATCTCTGAATGCTTCCAGGCTGGCCGGACTCCTGCTACAACCTGTAACCAGTGCCCTGGACTGCAATACTATCTACCAAGTAAAGGTAACGAAACTGCACTCTTTTGTGTCCTCTATTTATTGCCTGCGCCCTCATTCCTGCACCCCAAACGATCATTATCATCCCACCAGACTGTTCTAACACCATCCTGGGGCTCCGCTCCACCTGTGGGGAGCTTAACCATCCCGGCTGCACTACCATCTGCCCCAGCGGTCATAACCTGCAGCGTCGGCCACTCCTGGCCGTGTACTACAGGTGACGTCACGAACTATCCCATGTAAATAATCCCGGTCACTGCACGCCCAGGCCCACGGAGCCGGGTCATAGCTACCGTGACCTCCCAAAGCACTGACCGATCCGGCTACCAAGTATTCCTCGATCCTGACGGGCGTCGCACTTCAGAGCAGCATTGTGGGATTGTGATGTATCTCCCATTCATATTATAGACCCGACAATCAAAACGTTACGTCTCTGCAGTGCCATGTACCCAATATAAATACATGAAGATGATTATCATTGCACCTCGTATTGTTCCTTCTCATTACAGGGGATGAGTTTCCTGCACAGCAGCCCCCTGAGCTCACATGGGAATCTGAAGCCGACAAACTGCCTGGTGGACAGCCGCATGCAAGTCAAACTCACAGGGTTTGCTTTATGGGAATTCACACATGGGACAACCTACAGAGACCTCACTGCGAAACATATCAACTATTCAGGTAAGAAGGAAAAATACAAATGTCACACAATGGGAGCTGCACTCACACCAATGTACTACACTCCAGAGCTGCACTCACACCAATGTATTATACTCCAGAGCTGGACTCACTATTCTGCTGGAGCAGTCATGTGTACATACATTACATTACTGATCCTGAGTTACCTCCTGTATTATACTCCAGAGCTGCACTCACTATTCTGCTGGTGCAGTCACTGTGTACATACATTACATTACTGATCCTGAGTTACCTCCTGTATTATACTCCAGAGCTGCACTCACTATTCTGCTGGTGCAGTCACTGTGTACATACATTACATTACTGATCCTGAGTCACCTCCTGTATTATACTCCAGAGCTGCACTCACTATTCTGCTGGTGCAGTCACTGTTATACATACATTACATTACTGATCCTGAGTTACCTCCTGTATTATACTCCAGAGCTGCACTCACTATTCTGCTGGCGCAGTCACTGTGTACATACATTACATTACTGATCCTGAGTTACCTCCTGTATTATCCTCCAGAGCTGCACTCACTATTCTGCTGGTGCAGTCACTGTGTACATACATTACATTACTGATCCTGAGTTACCTCCTGTATTATACTCCAGAGCTGCACTCACTATTCTGCTGGTGCAGTCACTGTGTACATACATTACATTACTGATCCTGAGTTACCTCCTGTATTATACTCCAGAGCTGCACTCACTATTCTGCTGGTGCAGTCACTGTGTACATACATTACATTACTGATCCTGAGTTACCTCCTGTATTATACTCCAGAGCTGCACTCACTATTCTGCTGGTGCAGTCACTGTGTACATACATTACATTACTGATCCTGAGTTACCTCCTGTATTAAACCCCAGAGCTGCACTCACTATTCTGCTGGTGCAGTCACTGTGCACATACATTACATTACTGATCCTGAGTTACCTCCTGTATTATACTCCAGAGCTGCACTCACTATTCTGCTGGTGCAGTCACTGTGTACATACATTACATTACTGATCCTGAGTTACCTCCTGTATTATACTCCAGAGCTGCACTCACTATTCTGCTGGTGCAGTCACTGTGTACATACATTACATTACTGATCCTGAGTTACCTCCTGTATTATACTCCAGAGCTGCACTCACTATTCTGCTGGTGCAGTCACTGTGTACATACATTACATTACTGATCCTGAGTTACCTCCTGTATTAAACCCAGAGCTGCACTCACTATTCTGCTGGTGCAGTCACTGTGCACATACATTACATTACTGATCCTGAGTTACCTCCTGTATTATACTCCAGAGCAGCACTCACTATTCTGCTGGTGCAGTCACTGTGTACATACATTACATTACTGATCCTGAGTTACCGCCTGTATTATACTCCAGAGCTGCACTCACTATTCTGCTGGTGCAGTCACTGTGTACATACATTACATTACTGATCCTGAGTTACCTCCTGTGTTATACTCCAGAGCTGTACTCACTATTCTGCTGGTGCAGTCACTATGTACATACATTACATTCCTGATCCTGAGTTACCTCCTGTATTATACTCCAGAGCTGCACTCACTATTCTGCTGGTGCAGTCACTGTGTACATACGTTACATTACTGATCCTGAGTTATCTCCTGTATTATACTCCAGAGCTGCACTCACTATTCTGCTGGTGCAGTCACTGTGTACATACATTACATTACTGATCCTGAGTTACCTCCTGTATTATACTCCAGAGCTGCACTCACTATGGTGCTGGTGCAGTCACTGTGTACATACATTACATTACTGATCCTGAGTTACCTCTGTATTATACTCCAGAGCTGCACTCACTATTCTGCTGGTGCAGTCACTGTGTACATACATTACATTACTGATCCTGAGTTACCTCCTGTATTATACTCCAGAGCTGCACTCACTATTCTGCTGGTGCAGTCACTGTGTACATACATTACATTACTGATCCTGAGTTACCTCCTGTATTATACTCCAGAGCTGCACTCACTATTCTGCTGGTGCAGTTACTGTGTACATACATTACATTACTGATCCTGAGTTACCTCCTGTATTATACTCCAGAGCTGCACTCACTATTCTGCTGGTGCAGTCACTGAGTACATACATTACATTACTGATCCTGAGTTACCTCCTGTATTATACTCCAGAGCTGCACTCACTATTCTGCTGGTGCAGTCACTGTGTACATACATTACATTACTGATCCTGAGTTACCTCCTGTATTATACTCCAGAGCTGCACTCACTATTCTGATGGTGCAGTCACTGAGTACATACATTACATTACTGATCCTGAGTTACCTCCTGTATTATACTCCAGAGCTGCACTCACTATTCTGCTGGTGCAGTCACTGAGTACATACATTACATTACTGATCCTGAGTTACCTCCTGTATTATACTTCAGAGCTGCACTCACTATTCTGCTGGTGCAGTCACTGTGTACATACATTACATTACTAATCCTGAGTTACCTCCTGTATTATACTCCAGAGCTGCACTCATATGAGTAGACAAATGTAGTGAGACATTCTAGACAACAATCTTTTGCACCTACCAGGATGATGAAGATGAAACGAGGGTGACATTTCACAACACAACGATCCCAAACACAAGAGACAAGGAACAAAATAAATCTATAAAGTACAAGCCAATCACCGGAGCTAAATCCAGTAGAAAATGTCTGGAAGGATCCACGGGATCTGCAGGAAGTGAAGAGTGTTTGTGTGGAAGAATGGGCCAAAATCCACCTGAGCAATGCAGGGACCGGTGTCTCCATACAGGAGCAATGCAGGGACCAGTGTCTCCATACAGGAGCAATGCAGGGACCGGTGTCTCCATACAATGCAGGGACCTTTGTCTCCATACAATGCAGGGACCAGTGTCTCCATACAATGCAGGGACCAGTGTCTCCATACAATGCAGGGACCGGTGTCTCCATACAATGCAGGGACCGGTGTCTCCATACAATGCAGGGACCGGTGTCTCCATACAATGCAGGGACCGGTGTCTCCATACAATGCAGGGACCCTTGTCTCCATACAATGCAGGGACCAGTGTCTCCATACAATGCAGGGACCAGTGTCTCCATACAATGCAGGGACCAGTGTCTCCATACAATGCAGGGACCAGTCATCCATACAATGCAGGGACCGGTGTCTCCATACAATGCAGGGACCGGTGTCGCCATACAATGCAGGGACCAGTGTCTCCATACAATGCAGGGACCGGTGTCTCCATACAGGAGCAATGCAGAGACCAGTGTCTCCATACAATGCAGGGACCAGTGTCTCCATACAATGCAGGGACCAGTGTCTCCATACAATGCAGGGACCAGTGTCTCCATATAATGCAGGGACCAGTGTCTCCATACAATGCAGGGACCAGTGTCTCCATACAATGCAGGGACCGGTGTCTCCATACAATGCAGGGACCGGTGTCTCCATACAATGCAGGGACCAGTGTCTCCATACAATGCAGGGACCAGTGTCTCCATACAATGCAGGGACCAGTGTCTCCATACAGGAGCAATGCAGGGACCAGTGTCTCCATACAATGCAGGGACCAGTGTCTCCATACAATGCAGGGACCAGTGTCTCCATACAATGCAGGGACCGATGTCTCCATACAATGCAGGGACCAGTGTCTCCATACAATGCAGGGACCAGTGTCTCCATACAATGCAGGGGAGCCAGTGTCTCCATACAATGCAGGGACCAGTGTCTCCATACAATGCAGGGACCAGTGTCTCCATACAATGCAGGGACCAGTGTCTCCATACAATGCAGGGACCAGTGTCTCCATACAATGCAGGGACCAGTGTCTCCATACAATGGCAGGGACCGGGTGTCTCCATACAATGCAGGGACCGGTGTCTCCATACAATGCAGGGACCAGTGTCTCCATACAATGCAGGGACCAGTGTCTCCATACAATGCAGGGACCAGTGTCTCCATACAATGCAGGGACCAGTGTCTCCATACAATGCAGGGACCGGTGTCTCCATACAATGCAGGGACCGGTGTCTCCATACAATGCAGGGACCAGTGATCTCCATACAATGCAGGGACCGGTGTCTCCATACAATGCAGGGACCGGTGTCTCCATACAATGCAGGGACCGTGTCTCCATACAATGAAGGGACCAGTGTCTCCATACAATGCAGGGACCAGTGTCTCCATACAATGCAGGGACCAGTGTCTCCATACAATGCAGGGACCGGTGTCTCCATACAATGCAGGGACCAGTGTCTCCATACAATGCAGGGACCAGTGTCTCCATACAATGCAGGGAACAGTGTCTCCATACAGAGCATGCAGGGACCGGTGTCTCCATACAATGCAGGGACCAGTGTCTCCATACAATGCAGGGACCGGTGTCTCCATACAATGAAGGGACCAGTGTCTCCATACAATGCAGGGACCAGTGTCTCCATACAATGCAGGGACCAGTGTCTCCATACAATGCAGGGACGGTGTCTCCATACAATGCAGGGACCAGTGTCTCCATACAATGCAGGGACCAGTGTCTCCATACAATGCAGGGAACCAGTGTCTCCATACATCGGAGCAATGCAGGGACCAGTGTCTCCATACAATGCAGGGACCGGTGTCTCCATACAATGCAGGGACCAGTGTCTCCATACAATGCAGGGACCGGTGTCTCCATACAATGCAGGGACCAGTGTCTCCATACAATGCAGGGACCGGTGTCTCCATACAATGCAGGGACCGGTGTCTCCATACAATGCAGGGACCGGTGTCTCCATACAATGAGGGACCAGTGTCTCCATACAATGCAGGGACCAGTGTCTCCATACAATGCAGGGACCAGTGTCTCCATACAATGCAGGGACCGTGTGTCTCCATACAATGCAGGGACCAGTGTCTCCATACAATGCAGGGACCGGTGTCTCCATACAATGCAGGGACCAGTGTCTCCATACAATGCAGGGACCGGTGTCTCCATACAATGCAGGGACCAGTGTCTCCATACAATGCAGGGACCAGTGTCTCCATACAATGCAGGGACCAGTGTCTCCATACAGGGCAATGCAGGGACCAGTGTCTCCATACAATGCAGGGACCGGTGTCTCCATACAATGCAGGGACCAGTGTCTCCATACAATGCAGGGACCAGGTGTCTCCATACAATGCAGGGACCAGTGTCTCCATACAGTGCAGGGACCAGTGTCTCCATACAATGCAGGGACCGGTGTCTCCATACAATGCAGGGACCAGTGTCTCCATACAATGCAGGGACCAGTGTCTCCATACAATGCAGGGACCAGTGTCTCCATACAATGCAGGGACCGGTGTCTCCATACAATGCAGGGACCAGTGTCTCCATACAATGTAGGGTCCAGTGTCTCCATACAGGAGCAATGCAGGGACCAGTGTCTCCATACAATGCAGGGACCGGTGTCTCCATACAATGCAGGGACCAGTGTCTCCATACAATGCAGGGACCGGTGTCTCCATACAATGCAGGGACCAGTGTCTCCATACAATGCAGGGACCGGTGTCTCCATACAGGAGCAATGCAGGGACCAGTGTCTCCATACAATGCAGGGACCAGTGTCTCCATACAATGCAGGGACCAGTGTCTCCATACAATGCAGGGACCGGTGTCTCCATACAATGCAGGGACCAGTGTCTCCATACAATGCAGGGACCGGTGTCTCCATACAATGCAGGGACGAGGGTCTCCATACAATGCAGGGACCAGTGTCTCCATACAATGCAGGGACCAGTGTCTCCATACAATGCAGGGACCAGTGTCTCCATACAATGCAGGGACCAGTGTCTCCATACAATGCAGGGACCAGTGTCTCCATACAATGCAGGGACCGGTGTCTCCATACAGGAGCAATGCAGGGACCAGTGTCTCCATACAATGCAGGGACGGTGTCTCCATACAATGCAGAGACCAGTGTCTCCATACAATGCAGGGACCGGTGTCTCCATACAATGCAGGACCAGTGTCTCCATACAATGCAGGGACCGGTGTCTCCATACAGGAGCAATGCAGGGACCAGTGTCTCCATACAATGCAGGGACGGTGTTCTCCATACAATGCAGGGACCAGTGTCTCCATACAATGCAGGGACCGGTGTCTCCATACAATGCAGGGACCAGGGTCTCCATACAATGCAGGGACCGGTGTCTCCATGCAATGCAGGGACCAGTGTCTCCATACAATGCAGGGATCGGTGTCTCCATACAATGCAGGGACCGAGTGTTCCATACAATGCAGGGACCAGTGTCTCCATACAATGCAGGGACAGTGTCTCATACAATGCAGGGACCAGTGTCTCCATACAATGCAGGGACCAGTGTCTCCATACAATGCAGGGACCAGTGTCTCCATACAATGCTGGGACAGTGTCTCATACATGCAGGGTACCTTGTCTTTAAATCAATCAGGGACCAGTTTTCACTCATACTAATGCGGGACAGTTGGGTCTCCATACATATGGAGGGACCGGTTTCCCTGCAGGGACAAGAGGGGACGTTGTTCCCATACATTGCATGGGACCGTGTCTCATACAATGCAGGGACCAGTGTTCCACATGCCCCCCCCCCCCCCCCCCCCCCCCCCCCCCCCCCCCCCCCCCCCCCCCCCCCCCCCCCCCCCCCCCCCCCCCCCCCCCCCCCCCCCCCCCCCCCCCCCCCCCCCCCCCCCCCCCCCCCCCCCCCCCCCCCCCCCCCCCCCCCCCCCCCCTACAATGCAGGGACCAGTGTCTCCATACAATGCAGGGACCAGTGTCTCCATACAATGCAGGGACCGTGTCTCCATACAATGCAGGGACCAGTGTCTCCATACAATGCAGGGACCAGTGTCTCCATACAGGATGCATGAGGGACGTGTCTCCATACAATGCAGGGACCGGTGTCTCCATACAATGCAGGGACCAGTGTCTCTCATACAATGCAGGGAACCGGGTGTCTCCATACAATGCAGGGACCAGTGTCTCCATACAATGCAGGGACCGTGTCTCCATACATAGCAGGGAGTTCTCCATACAATGCAGGGACCAGTGTCTCCATACAATGCAGGGACCAGTGTCTCCATACAATGCAGGGACCAGTGTCTCCATACAATGCAGGGACCAGTGTCTCCATACAATGCAGGGACCAGTGTCTCCATACAATGCAGGGACCGGTGTCTCCATACAATGCAGGGACCAGTCACTCCATACAATGCAGGGACCAGTCACTCCATACAATGCAGGGACCGGTGTCTCCATACAATGCAGGGACTAGTGTCTCCATACAATGCAGGGACCGGTGTCTCTATACAATGCAGGGACCGGTGTCTCCATACAATGCAGGGACCGGTGTCTCCATACAATGCAGGGACCAGTGTCTCCATACAATGCAGGGACCGGTGTCTCTATACAATGCAGGGACCGGTGTCTCCATACAATGCAGGGACCGGTGTCTCCATACAATGCAGGGACCGGTGTCTCCATACAATGCAGGGACCAGTGTCTCCATACAATGCAGGGACCAGTGTCTCCATACAATGCAGGGACCAGTGTCTCCATACAATGCAGGGACCGGTGTCTCCATACAATGCAGGGACCAGTGTCTCCATACAATGCAGGGACCGGTGTCTCCATACAATGCAGGGACCAGTGTCTCCATACAATGCAGGGACCAGAGTCTCCATACAATGCAGGGACCAGTGTATCCATACAATGCAGGGACCAGTGTCTCCATACAATGCAGGGACCAGTGTCTCTATACAATGCAGGGACCAGAGTCTCCATACAATGCAGGGACCAGTGTATCCATACAATGCAGGGACCAGTGTCTCCATACAATGTGGCGACAGTGTAATATCTGTGCGTTTCCTTTGAGCTTGTAAATGTCACATACATTTAACCCTTTTCTATCGTCTTTGCTTTGTGTCTCCCGGACAGAACTTTACTGGACGTCTCCTGAGCTGCTGCGACTGGAGCGATTTCCCTGCCAGGGAACCAAGAAAGGAGACGTCTACAGCTTCGCCCTCATTATGAGGGAGCTCATATACGACCACGAGGTCGGACCCTACCAGGACCTGGGCCTGGAGCCAGAAGGTAAAATCCTTAATGTGGGGGAGGCGTAATTTTTAGAAATTTCCATTTGTACATTGCAGGAAAATATTATTACTATTAATTATTATAGTCCCATTTTTTCCATGGCACTTTTCATGTGAACATGAGTATATATGAGACAAGTGCAAAAATTATGAACAATACAAGTCAGAGATTTGTTCAGGAAGATGAAGGATCCTGCCCACGAGGGCTCACAGTCTACAAGGGATGGGTGAGGATAATGTAGGTGAGGAGAGAAGACCCTGCCCACGTGGGCTCACAGTCTACAAGAGATGGGTGAGGATACAGTAGGTGAGGAGAGAAGACCCTGCCCACGAGGGCTCACAGTCTATAAGGGATGGGTGAGGATACAGTAGATGAGGAGAGAGGACCCTGCCCACGAGTGCTCACAGTCTACAAGGGATGGGTGAGGATACAGTAGGTGAGGAGAGAAGACCCTGCCCACGAGGGCTCACAGTCTACAAGGGATGAGTGAGGATACAGTAGGTGAGGAGAGGACCCTGCCCACGAGGGCTCACAGTCTACAAGGGATGGGTGAGGATACAGTAGATGAGGAGAGAGGACCCTGCCCACGAGGGCTCACAGTCTACAAGGGATGGGTGAGGATACAGTAGGTGAGGAGAGAAGACCCTGCCCACGTGGGCTCACAGTCTACAAGAGATGGGTGAGGATACAGTAGGTGAGGAGAGAAGACCCTGCCCACGAGGGCTTACAGTCTACAAGGGATGGGTGAGGATACAGTAGGTGAGGAGAGAAGACCCTGCCCACGAGGGTTCACAGTCTACAAGGGATGGGTGAGGATACAGTAGGTGAGGAGAGAGGACCCTGCCCACGAGGGCTCACAGTCTACAAGAGATGGCTGAGGATACAGTAGGTGAGAAGAGAGGACCCTACCCACGAGGGCACACAGTCTACAAGGGATGGGTGAGGATACAGTAGGTGACAGAGGACCCAGCCCACGAGGGCTCACAGTCTACAAGGGATGGGTGAGGATACAGTAGGTGAGAAGAGAGGATCCTGCCCATAATGGCTCACAGTCTACAAGGGATGGGTGAGGATACAGTAGGTGAGGAGAGAGGACCCTGCCCATGAGGGCTCACAGTCTACAAGGGATGGGTGAGGATACAGCGGGGAGGAGAGAGGATCCTGCCCACAAGGGCTCACAGTCTACAAGGGATGGGTGAGGATACAGTAGGTGACAGAGGACCCAGCCCACGAGGGCTCACAGTCTACAAGGGATGGGTGAGGATACAGTAGGTGAGAAGAGAGGATCCTGCCCATAATGGCTCACAGTCTACAAGGGATGGGTGAGGATACAGTAGGTGAGGAGAGAGGACCCTGCCCATGAGGGCTCACAGTCTACAAGGGATGGGTGAGGATACAGCGGGGAGGAGAGAGGATCCTGCCCACAAGGGCTCACAGTCTACAAGGGATGGGTGAGGATACAGTAGGTGACAGAGGACCCAGCCCACGAGGGCTCACAGTCTACAAGGGATGGGTGAGGATACAGTAGGTGAGAAGAGAGGATCCTGCCCATAATGGCTCACAGTCTACAAGGGATGGGTGAGGATACAGTAGGTGAGGAGAGAGGACCCTGCCCATGAGGGCTCACAGTCTACAAGGGATGGGTGAGGATACAGTGGGAGAGGGTAGAGCTGGTCGTGCAGTGGTTCAGTAGACTGATGGTCACTGTAGATTGTAGCTTGTTGGGTCTTCAGGTTGCCTTTGAAGGTTTCCTGGTGGGTGAGAGTCTGATGTGTTGGGGCAGAGAGTTCCAGAGTACGGGGGAAGCATGGGAGAAATCTTGTATGCAGTTGTGGGAAGAAGAGATAAGAGGGGAGTAGAGAAGGAGATCTTGAGAAGATTGGGGGTTTCGTGTAGATAAGTACTGGGAGACCATGTCACAGATGTATGTAGGAGACAGGTTGTGGATGACTTTGTAGGTCATGGTTAGGATTTTGTACTGGAGCCTCTGGGCAATAGAAAGCCAGTGAAGGGCAGAGAGGAGAGGCCGGGGAATAGCGGGGAGACAGGTGGATAATTCGGGCAGCAGAGTTTAGGATAGATTGGAGAGGTGCAAGAGAGTTAGCAGGAAGGCCACAGAGAAGGAGGTTACAGTAGATGAGGCGGGAAATGATGAGGGCATGCACTAGTGTTTCTGCAGTTTCTTGGTCAAAGAATGTACGGATCCGGGAAATATTTTTGAGTTGGGGTCGGCGGGAGGTAACAAAGGCTTGCAGGAGAGGGCAGAGGCGAGGATCACCCGAAACACTGAGCCATTGACTTTGGTGGATAGGTCTGGTGGAGGGGCAGAGTGAGATGGGGGAAAGGATGATGAATTCTGCTTAGAAATCAAGCACAAAGCAAAGATGAAATAGCGGCAGACATTGTGGGATTGTGGTTAGTAAGGAGGCGATGCTAGGTCCAGAGAGGGAGATCTGCATGTCCTCAGTGTGTAATGACTAGAGATCCCAATGGGATCCAGTGAGTCACAACACAGAGACTGAGGCAGAAGTGCCACAAACACTTTCCTGGAGAAATCAACAGGAAGCTTCAGAGGGAAGTGCAATATAAGATACTTCCCCAGCTATTATGTACATACACCCAGCAATAAGCCTTGGGGTCAGCGCGGTCATCTCAACGTTCCGACCACGTATGTATCACTGTCAACTAAACAAATTTACCTAGGAAGATACAATGAAAGAGCAACACAACAGCGAAACAGGTGTAAATCAGGATGAGTGTGCACTAGCGAGGAGCCTTGGGACAACACGTGGATGTACAATGTTATCAGTGCTACACCTCCAAATATAGGTAAACACAGTATATATTATTCCTATCTAAGTTAGTGGATACCTGTGTATCTAAGGTAACTGTACCATTAAACTCTGTTGGAGTCCAACACAGGAATCTTTAGCACCAAAAACAACAACAAAAACAAAAAGGGTCCGTTATCTTGTCTGCGGATGCGGAGCCCTTACACCGGGGGCTTACAGTTCTGCAGTCTTCATGAGTCAGAGTACATTCAGGGACAGACACTACACCAGGGTTTCCAATCCTTCTCAGGATCTACTCAACATGGACAACAAAGTATCAAGTCTCTACACCAGTTCACAGTTCCCCTGGCAGCGGACAGCCTGCTTCTTCACAGGGTAGATGTCCTTTGTCCTCGTCTAGGTGCTGACCGCCTGGCCCGTTCAGCTCGGTGTCTAGTCCGTCCAGCATAGACTTCCATAGGGCTCCCAAAGAGTCACACATGGGGATAAAGGGGGATTTGCACACTCTTACAAGCGTAGAGATGATACTGAAAGCCACGGGACTCTATGAGCCAGAGGTGTAGATGGAGAAGAGCTGGGGGGTCCTGCAACTGAACCGAGGGGCAAATATTCCATTTACTTTAATCAAATCAAAAATATTTATCATCTCGTTCATTGCAGAAATCATCCACAAAATCAAAGACCCGAGCGCCACCGCCCCCTGAGACCCTCCTTATCTGCCGAAAAGTGCAACGAACGGATCATCGTGATGCTGAAAATGTGCTGGGACGAAAACCCGGAGCGTCGCCCGTCCTTCATCTCTATAAGGAGAAGCCTGCGAGGAGCCAGCCCCGAAGGGTGAGTCCGAGTCCTGTGTCACACTGGGCTCAGGAGCTTGCAATCTAAAAATCACATTGCCTTAGGAGCGTTGTACCGTAACGTACCAGCGGGGGGCAGTGGTGAGATGTCAGGAGCTGTGGCCTGAGAGCGAGCAGAATTAAGAGCGCAGCTCCTGAGCGAGCAGAATTAAGAGCGCAGCTCCTGAGTGGTAGCAGCAGAAGCATAAAATGATCTAAGGTCAATATACAAAAATAAAGCAAATCACATAATATATTAACCCCTTGTGTGCAGACACGTCAGCATCCTGGACAATATGGTGAACAAGCTGGAGAAATACGCCAATCACTTGGAGGAGGTGGTGGAGGAGCGGACGGTGCAGCTGGTGGCCGAAAAGAAGAAGACGGACAAGCTGCTGTCCACCATGTTACCGAGGTGAGGTCCTCCGATACCTGGCGCTGCTGGGGTGTGGATTATTAAAGGGCCACACACCACAAAGGGGTGAGATATGATATACGGTACCATTCCCACTTTTTAAAAACTATTGACTCCCATTTTGAAATACATTTGCATCATTTATCTTTTGCAGACTCCTTGTTTCCCACCACAATCCTGATGCATAATGATTCAACTGAGAATCTGTCAGTGAGCTCAGACTTTTATCATTATCTGTCTGTGCAGATGTATGATCATTAACCACATTAAAGGAGGCTGAACTTGGATGAGGTTAGAAATCAGCTGGGAGGAGCTCAGAAAAGACCGATCTACAGTTACAAACTCTCGGATTGCGCTCACTGACGGTTTCTATGTTAACTCATTGCACAGCAGCAACAAAGAACTTTTAAAAGCAAAAAAAGTGCTGCATTTTTAATGAAACTCAGTTGAAAAAGAAATGTTTTATTGCAAAATTGGTGACTTGCAAAGAAGAAAAAAAAAATGCTTCCAAAAAGTGTTTATTTGCTCTAAAGATATTGTCCTAGAATTAGTTGATTTTATAACAGACATGACGCTATGCACAGCATTTACCACTAGATGGCGATAGTGCTTAGCAAATCATCAGATACATAATTGCAAATTCCAATATGTGTCATTTTACCATTTTGAACCTTTTTAGGCCACCAGGTTTTGGTGATTTTTTCTGCACCTGTTATATCAATTTCGTTACTTGTGATTTTTTAATTGCGCTCTTTTTAGACTATGTACAATCTGAGAGTCTTAATGGCGAACCGAAAAGATGGTGAATATTCGAAAGCTTTCGAGACTCTATGGCCTCTTCATCAGGCTTAATAATGACACAAATTCAGAGCAAAAACATATATATATATATATATATATATACATATACAGGGTGGGATAATGCAGTAAATGAGACAGGTGACGTAAAGCAGAAAATAGTAGTCAGTGTTTAAAGCAGGAGTTAATGTCTCACATGGATTTATGTCTTTCTACATTCATTGAGGAATTTTCAGGTCTCGGACCAACCACAAATCAAAGGACAATGAAACTATCTGTGCCTCTTATCTCTGAACTTTGATTTTTCTTCCCCAGCTGTTCTTTCTCCCTCCCAAAACTGGCCACTATTTTCTGCTTTACGTGACATGTCGTATTTACTGCATCATCCTACCCTGTATACATGTATGTGTCTTCAGAATGTGTGTCATTATCTGCCTGATGAAGGGACCACAGTGTCCCGAAAGCTTGCTGTGTTTACCATCTTTTCAGTTCGCCATTAAAAGATATCAACTACTGAGGACTCTCAGATTACAATATTTTTCTATCTATCAATATAAAAGTATCCTCTGTGCGGAGCATCAAAAATCAGATTATCATTATGTGAATTTAGTCCACATGTGCAGTAATTGCCCGTTAGGCCGGAGATACACTGAGCGAAATGCATCCAAGATACTTGCACGAGTCTCACATGACTCACCTGACACGGCCAACAACTCTCTGGATGTGAGCACGTCAGCTGCATGTGTTTCTGTGCAATGATGTGCTCCTGTACAGAGAGTGGGTGACTGTCCCAGGTGAGTCAGGTGAGACTCATGTAAGTATCTCACATGCATCTCACTAGGTGTATCTACATCCTTAGATCGGATCCAGCACAAATTGACTTACATGGGGGATGCAGGCTCATGTGGTTTCTCCCCATTGACTTACATTGGGGACGCATGCTCATGCAGTTTCTCCCCATTGACTTACATTGGGGACGCAGGCTCATGCAGTTTCTCCCCATTGACTTACATTGGGGACGCAGGCTCATGTGGTTTCTCCCCATTGACTTACATTGGGGACACAGGCTCATGCAGTTTCTCCCCATTGACTTACATTGGGGACGCAGACTCATGCAGTTTCTCCTCCATTGACTTACATTGGGGTCGCAGGCTCACGTGGTTTCTCCCCCATTGACTTACATTGGGAATGCAGGCTCATGTGGTTTCTCCCCCATTGACTTACATTGGGGACGCAGGCTCATGTGGTTTTCTCCCCATTGACTTACATTGGGGACGCAGACTCATGTGGTTTCTCCTCCATTGACTTACATTGGGGATGCAGGCTCATGTGATTTCTCCCCCATTGACTTACATTGGGGACACAGGCTCATGCAGTTTCTCCCCCATTGACTTACATTGGGGACGCAGGCTCATGCAGTTTCTCCTCCATTGACTTATATTGGGGACGTAGGCTCATGCAGTTTCTCCTCCACTGACTTACATTGGGGACGCAGGCTCATGTGGTTTCTTCCCCATTGACTTACATTGGGGACGCAGGCTCATGCGGTTTCTCCCCATTGACTTACATTGGGGACGCAGACTCATGTGGTTTCTCCCCATTGACTTACATTGGGGACGCAGGCTCATGCAGTTTCTCCCCATTGACTTACATTGGGGACGCAGGCTCATGCAGTTTCTCCCATTGACTTACATTGGGGACGCAGGCTCATGTGGTTTCTCCCTCATTGATTTACATTGGGGATGCAGGCTCATGTGGTTTCTCCCTCATTGACTTACATTGGGGACGCAGGCTCATGCAGTTTCTCCCCCATTGACTTACATTGGGGACACAGGCTCATGTGGTTTCTCCCTCATTGACTTACATTGGGGACGCAGGCTCATGTGGTTTCTCCCCCATTGACTTACATTGGGGACGCAGGCTCATGTGGTTTCTCCCCATTGACTTACATTGGGGACGCAGGCTCATGCAGTTTCTCCCCATTGACTTACATTGGGGACGCAGGCTCATGCGGTTTCTCCCCCATTGACTTACATTGGGGATGCAGGATCATGCAGTCTCTGCTCCATTGACTTACATTGGGGACGCAGGCTCATGTGGTTTCTCCCTCATTGACTTACATTGGGGACACAGGCTCATGTGGTTTCTCCCTCATTGACTTACATTGGGGACGCAGGCTCATGCAGTTTCTCCCCCATTGACTTACATTGGGGACGCAGGCTCATGTGGTTTCTCCCTCATTGACTTACATTGGGGACACAGGCTCATGTGGTTTCTCCCCCATTGACTTACATTGGGGACGCAGGCTCATGCAGTTTCTCCCCATTGACTTACATTGGGGACGCAGGCTCATGTGGTTTCTCCTCATTGACTTACATTGGGGACACAGGCTCATGTGGTTTCTCCCTCATTGACTTACATTGGGGACGCAGGCTCATGTGGTTTCTCCCCCATTGACTTACATTGGGGACGCAGGCTCATGTGGTTTCTCCCCCATTGACTTACATTGGGGACGCAGGCTCATGTGGTTTCTCCTCCATTGATTTACATTGGGGATGCAGGCTCATGTGTTTCTCCTCCATTGACTTACATTGGGGACGCAGGCTCATGTGGTTTCTCCCCCATTGATGTATATTGGGGACGCAGGCTCATGAGTTCTCCCCATTGACTTACATTAGGGACGCAGGCTCATGTGGTCTTCCCCATTGACTTACATTGGGGACGCAGACTCATGCAGTTTCTCCTCCATTGACTTACATTGGGGACGCAGGTCATGTGGTTTCTCCCCATTGATGTATATTGGGGACGCAGGCTCATGGTTCTCTCCCCATTGACTTACATGGGGACGCAGGCTCATGGTGGTCTCTCCCCATTGACTTACATTGGGGATGCAGGCTCATCAGTTCTCCCCCTTGACTTACATTGGGGATGCAGGCTCATGTGGTTTCTCTCCCATTGACTTACATTGGGGACGCAGGCTCATGTGTTTCTCTCCCATGACTTACATTGGGACGCAGGCTCATGTGGTTTCTCCCCATTGACTTACATTGGGGACGCAGGCTCATGCAGTTTCTCCTCATTGACTTACATTGGGGACGCAGGCTCATGTGGTTTCTCCTCATTGACTTACATTGGGACGCAGGCTCATGGTTCTCCCCCATTGACTTACATTGGGGACGCAGGCTCATGTGGTTTCTCCCCCATTGACTTACATTGGGGCGCAGGCTCATGTGGTTTCTCCCCCATTGACTTACATTGGGGCGCAGGCTCTGGTTTCTCCCCCATTGATTTACATTGGGGACGCAGGCTCATGTGGTTTCTCCCCATTGACTTACATTGGGGACGCAGGCTCATGTGGTTTCTCCCCATTGACTTACATTGGGGAGCAGGCTCATGCAGTTTCTCCTCCTTGACTTACATTGGGACGCAGGCTCATGCAGTTTCTCCCCATTGACTTACATTGGGGACGCAGGCTCATGTGGTTTCTCCCCCATTGACTTACATTGGGGACGCAGGCTCATGTGGTTTCTCCCCATTGACTTACATTGGGGACGTAGGCTCATGTGGTCTTCTCCCCCATTGACTTACATTGGGGACGCAGGCTCATGTGGTTTCTCCCCCATTGACTTACATTGGGATGCAGGCTTATGTGGTCTCTCCCCCATTGACTTACATTGGGGACGCAGGCTCATGTGGTCTCTCCCCCATTGACTTACATTGGGACGCAGGCTCATGTGGTTTCTCCCCATTGACTTACATTGGGGACGCAGGCTCATGTGGTTTCTCCCCCATTGACTTACATTGGGGACGCAGGCTCATGTGGTTTCTCCCTCATTGACTTACATTGGGGACGCAGGCTCATGCAGTTTCTCCCCCATTGACTTACATTGGGGACGCAGGCTCATGTGGTTTCTCCCCCATTGACTTACATTGGGGACACAGGCTCATGTGGTTTCCTCCCCATTGACTTACATTGGGGAGCAGGCTCATGTGGTTTCTCCCCCATTGACTTACATTGGGGACGCAGGCTCATGTGGTTTCTCCCCCATTGACTTACATTGGGGACGCAGGCTCATGTGGTTTCTCCCCATTGACTTACATTGGGGACGCAGGCTCATGTGGTTTCTCCCTCATTGACTTACATTGGGGACGCAGGCTCATGTGGTTTCTCCCCCATTGACTTACATTGGGGATGCAGGCTCATGTGGTTTCTCCCCCATTGACTTACATTGGGGACGCAGGCTCATGTGGTTTCTCCCCCATTGACTTACATTGGGGACGCAGGCTCATGTGGTTTTCCCCCATTGACTTACATTGGGGATGCAGGCTCATGCAGTTTCTCCCCATTGACTTACATTGGGGACGCAGGCTCATGTGGTTTCTCCCCCATTGACTTACATTGGGGACGCAGGCTCATGTGGTTTCTCCCCCATTGATTTACATTGGGGACTTAGGCTCATGCAGTTTCTCCTCCATTGACTTACATTGGGGACGCAGGCTCATGTGGTTTCTCCCCCATTGACTTACATTGGGGACGCAGGCTCATGTGGTTTCTCCCTCATTGACTTACATTGGGGACGCAGGCTCATGTGGTTTCTCCTCATTGACTTACATTGGGGACACAGGCTCATGTGGTTTCTCCCTCATTGACTTACATTGGGGACGCAGGCTCATGCAGTTTCTCCCCATTGACTTACATTGGGGACGCAGGCTCATGTGGTTTCTCCCTCATTGACTTACATTGGGGACACAGGCTCAGTGGTTTCTCCCCCATTGACTTACATTGGGACGCAGGCTCATGCAGTTTCTCCCCATTGACTTACATTGGGGACGCAGGCTCATGTGGTTTCTCCCTCCATTGACTTACATTGGGGACACAGGCTCATGTGGTTTCTCCCTCATTGACTTACATTGGGGACACAGGCTCATGTGGTTTCTCCCTCATTGACTTACATTGGGGACGCAGGCTCATGTGGTTTCTCCCCCATTGACTTACATTGGGGACGCAGGCTCATGTGGTTTCTCCCCCATTGACTTACATTGGGGGCGCAGGCTCATGTGGTTTCTCCTCCATTGACTTACATTGGGGACGCAGGCTCATGCAGTTTTCTCCCATTGACTTACATTGGGGACGCAGGCTCATGTGATTTCTCCCCCATTGACTTACATTGGGGACGCAGGCTCATGCAGTTTCTCCTCCATTGACTTACATTGGGGACGCAGGCTCATGTGGTTTCTCCCCCATTGACTTACATTGGGGACGCAGGCTCATGTGGTTTCTCCCCCATTGACTTACATTGGGGACGCAGGCTCATGTGGTTTCTCCCCCATTGACTTACATTGGGGACGCAGGCTCATGTGGTTTCTCCTCCATTGACTTACATTGGGGACGCAGGCTCATGTGGTTTATCCCCATTGACTTACATTGGGGACGCAGGCTCATGCAGTTTCTCCCCCATTGACTTACATTGGGGACGCAGGCTCATGTGGTTTCTCCCCATTGACTTACATTGGGGATGCAGGCTCATGTGGTTTCTCCCTCATTGACTTACATTGGGGACGCAGGCTCAGGCAGAGAACACTTATTATCAGTTTGTAACATTTGTGAGGTTTTTGTAAAAACTGTAAACAACTGGATCCCGGATATAAAATAACGAGATCTATGGAATCCGCTGGATCCGGGTTTTCTGACTGAGCGTGCCCAGAACCAGTTTCATGACAACCACTAGGGGGCGTTACCAAAAATGTCATTTTTCACCGGATCAATTAAAAAATCATACTCAACCTGATGCAGCTGGGGCGTCCAGTTTCATCAGGTTTTACAATTCCGGGGGTGCAGACTTTTGTCATACCCCCGTCAGATTCACAAACCAGGAGTGTGAAACCAGATTAAATAGGGATCAGTTACGGGATCCGTTCTCCATAGACTCCAATGTTAAAATATAGAATCCTGCAGAAATCAATTGTTGCAAAATGGACAAAAAAGTTGTGTTTGCAGAACAGATTGTGCTGGATCCGATCTAAGAGCAGAGAAACACTGAGCGAGATCCTCGCATGCATCATGCATGACTCACCCGGCCCGGCTCTCTGGACAGGAGTATGGAGCTGCACGGTAACACAAGATGAGATGATGGGTGTTGTTGTCTTTCAGTGATCACTTTGCCTCTTCCATCCTCAGCTTCATCGCGGAGCAGCTGATGGCCGGGAAGTCGGTGGAGCCGGAGAGCTTCAGCTCGGTCACCATCTTCTTTTCGGACATTGTGGGGTTCACCACCCTCTGCTCCTCCTGCTCGCCCCTCCAGGTGGTGGATTTACTCAATGACCTGTACAGCTTGTTCGATGAGATCATCAAAGCCTATGATGTGTACAAGGTGAGGGGGGGCCGGGGGTCGTACACATAATATACTGTGTACAAGGTGAGGGGGGGCCGGGGGTCCTACACATCATATACTGTGTACAAGGTGAGGGGCCGGGGGTCCTACACATCGTATACTGTGTACAAGGTGAGGAGGGGCCGGGGGTCCTACACATCATATACTGTGTACAAGGTGATGGGGGGCCGGGGGTCCTACACATCATATACTGTGTACAAGGTGAGGGGGGCCGGGGGTCCTACACATCATATACTGTGTACAAGGTGAGGGGGGGCCGGGGGTCCTACACATCGTATACTGTGTACAAGGTGAGGGGGGGTCCGGGGGTCCTACACATCGTATATTGTGTACAAGGTGATGGGGGGCCGGGGGTCCTACACATCATATACTGTGTACAAGGTGAGGGGGGCCGGGGGTCCTACACATCATATACTGTGTACAAGGTGAGGGGGGGCCGGGGGTCCTACACATCGTATACTGTGTACAAGGTGAGGGGGGGCCGGGGGTCCTACACATCATATACTGTGTACAAGGTGATGGGGGGCCGGGGGTCCTACACATCATATACTGTGTACAAGGTGAGGGGAGCCGAGGGTCCTACACATCGTATACTGTGTACAAGGTGAGGGGAGGCCGGGGGTCCTACACATCGTATACTGTGTACAAGGTGAGGGGGGGCCGGGGGTCCTACACATCGTATACTGTGTACAAGGTGAGGGGGGCTGGGGGTCCTACACATCATATACTGTGTACAAGGTAAGGGGGGCTGGGGGTCCTACACATCATATACTGTGTACAAGGTGAGGGGGGGCCGGGGGTCCTACACATCATATACCCTATGGGGTCCGGTCCGCACTATAACAAATTATTATCTCTAGCACATTCCTGTGTACAAGTAATCAGCAATCAGTGATCAGACCATATAGAAAGGTTTATCCACAGTCGCAGGCTGGAGACCATCAATGTACAGAACAATCCACATCTGTCTGTAGGTGGAAACTATCGGAGACGCTTATATGGTCGCCAGCGGTCTCCCCCTCCGCAACGGGATCAGTCACGTGGAGGAAATCGCCACCATGTCCCTGCATTTCCTTAGCGCTATGATGACATTCAGAATCCGACACATGCCGGACGAGAAGCTGAAGCTGCGGATTGGTCTGAACACCGGTATGTGAATAATACCTGCACCTACATCACATGTACAGTCACTAGGTATATACTCCAGAGCTGCACTCACTATTCTGCTGGTGCAGTCACTGTGTACATACATTACATTACTGATCCTGAGTTACCTCCTGTATTATACTCCAGAGCTGCACTCACTATTCTGCTGGTGCAGTCACTGTGTACATACATTACATTACTGATCCTGAGTTACCTCCTGTATTATCCTCTAGAGCTGCACTCACTATTCTGCTGGTGCAGTCACTGTGTACATACATTACATTACTGATCCTGAGTTACCTCCTGTATTATACTCCAGAGCTGCACTCACTATTCTGCTGGTGCAGTCACTGTGTACATACATTACATTACTGATTCTGAGTTACCTCCTGTATTATACTCCAGAGCTGCACTCACTATTCTGCTGGTGCAGTCACTGTGTACATACATTACATTACTGATCCTGAGTCACCTCCTGTATTATACTCCAGAGCCGCACTCACTATTCTGCTGGTGCAGTCACTGTGTACATACATTACATTACTGATCCTGAGTTACCTCCTGTATTATACTCCAGAGCTGCACTCACTATTCTGCTGGTGCAGTCACTGTGTACATACATTACATTACTGATCCTGAGTTACATCCTGTATTATACTCCAGAGCTGCACTCACTATTCTGCTGGTGCAGTCACTGTATATACATTACATTACTGATCCTGAGTTACCTCCTGTATTATACTCCAGAGCTGCACTCACTATTCTGCTGGTGCAGTCACTGTGTACATACATTACTGATCCTGAGTTACCTCCTGTATTATACTCCAGAGCTGCACTCACTATTCTGCTGGTGCAGTCACTGTGTACATACATTACATTACTGATCCTGAGTTACCTCCTGTATTATACTCCAGAGCTGCACTCACTATTCTGCTGGTGCAGTCACTGTGTACATACATTACTGATCCTGAGTTACCTCCTGTATTATACTCCAGAGCTGCACTCACTATTCTGCTGGTGCAGTCACTGTGTACATACATTACATTACTGATCCTGAGTTACCTTCTGTATTATCCTCCAGAGCTGCACTCACTATTCTGCTGGTGCAGTCACTGTGTACATACATTACATTACTGATCCTGAGTTACCTCCTGTATTATACTCCAGAGCTGCACTCACTATTCTGCTGGTGCAGTCACTGTGTACATACATTACATTACTGATCCTGAGTTACCTCCTGCATTATCCTCCAGAGCTGCACTCACTATTCTGCTGGTGCAGTCACTGTGTACATACATTACATTACTGATCCTGAGTTACCTCCTGTATTATACTCCAGAGCTGCACTCACTATTCTGCTGGTGCAGTCACTGTGTACATACATTACATTACTGATCCTGAGTCACCTCCTGTATTATACTCCAGAGCTGCACTCACTATTCTGCTGGTGCAGTCACTGTGTACATACATTACATTACTGATCCTGAGTCACCTCCTGTATTATACTCCAGAGCTGCACTCACTATTCTGCTGGTGCAGTCACTGTGTACATACATTACATTACTGATCCCGAGTTACCTCCTGTATTATACTCCAGAGCCGCACTCACTATTCTGCTGGTGCAGTCACTGTGTACATACATTACATTGCTGATCCTGAGTTACCTCCTGTATTATACTCCAGAGCTGAACTCACTATTCTGCTGGTGCAGTCACTGTGTACATACATTACATTACTGATCCTGAGTTACCTCCTGTATTATATTCCAGAGCTGCACTCACTATTCTGCTGGTGCAGTCACTGTGTACATACATTACATTACTGATCCCGAGTTACCTCCTGTATTATACTCCAGAGCTGCACTCACTATTCTGCTGGTGCGGTCACTGTGTACATACATTACATTACTGATCCTGAGTTACCTCCTGTATTATACCCCAGAGCTGCACTCACTATTCTGCTGGTGCGGTCACTGTGTACATACATTACATTACTGATCCTGAGTTACCTCCTGTATTATACTCCAGAGCTGCACTCACTATTCTGCTGGTGCAGTCACTGTGTACATACATTGCATTACTGATCCTGAGTTACCTCCTGTATTATACTCCAGAGCTGCACTCACTATTCTTCTGGTGCAGTCACTGTGTACATACACTACATTACTGATCCTGAGTTACCTCCTGTATTATACCCCAGAGCTGCACTCACTATTCTGCTGGTGCAGTCACTGTGTACATACATTACATTACAGATCCCGAGTTATCTCCTGTATTATACTCCACAGCTGCACTCACTATTCTGCTGGTGCAGTCACTGTGCACATACATTACATTACTGATCCTGAGTTACCTCCTGTATTATACTCCAGAGCTGCACTCACTATTCTGCTGGTGCAGTCACTGTGTACATACATTACATTACTGATCCTGAGTTACCTCCTGTATTATCCTCCAGAGCTGCACTCACTATTCTGCTGGTGCAGTCACTGTGTACATACATGACATTACTGATCCTGAGTGACCTCCTGTATTATACTCCAGAGCTGCACTCACTATTCTGCTGGTGCAGTCACTGTGTACATACATTACATTACTGATCCTGAGTTACCTCCTGTATTATACCCCAGAGCTGCACTCACTATTCTGCTGGTGCAGTCACTGTGTACATACATTACATTACTGATCCTGAGTTACCTCCTGTATTATACTCCAGAGCTGCACTCACTATTCTGCTGGTGCAGTCACTGTGTACATACATTACATTACTGATCCTGAGTTACCTCCTGTATTATACTCCAGAGCTGCACTCACTATTCTGCTGGTGCAGTCACTGTGTACATACATTACATTACTGATCCTGAGTTACCTCCTGTATTATACTCCAGAGCTGCACTCACTATTCTCCTGGTGCAGTCACTGTGTACATACATTACATTACTGATCCTGAGTTACCCCCTGTATTATACTCCAGAGCTGCACTCACTATTCTGCTGGTGCAGTCACTGTGTACATATATTACATTACTGATCCTGAGTTACCTCCTGCATTATCCTCCAGAGCTGCACTCACTATTCTGCTGGTGCAGTCACTGTGTACATACATTACATTACTGATCCTGAGTTACCTCCTGTATTATACTCCAGAGCTGCACTCACTATTCTGCTGGTGCAGTCACTGTGTACATACATTACATTACTGATCCTGAGTTACCTCCTGTATTATACTCCAGAGCTGCACTCACTATTCTGCTGGTGCAGTCACTGTGTACATACATTACATTACTGATCCTGAGTTACCTCCTGTATTATCCTCCAGAGCTGCACTCACTATTCTGCTGGTGCAGTCACTGTGTACATACATTACATTACTGATCCTGAGTTACCTCCTGTATTATACTCCAGAGCTGCACTCACTATTCTGCTGGTGCAGTCACTGTGTACATACATTACATTACTGATCCTGAGTTACCTCCTGTATTATACTCCAGAGCTGCACTCACTATTCTGCTGGTGCAGTCACTGTGTACATACATTACATTACTGATCCTGAGTTACCTCCTGTATTATACTCCAGAGCTGCACTCACTATTCTGCTGGTGCAGTCACTGTGTACATACATTACATTACTGATCCTGAGTTACCTCCTGTATTATACTCCAGAGCTGCACTCACTATTCTGCTGGTGCAGTCACTGTGTACATACATTACATTACTGATCCTGAGTTACCTCCTGTATTATACTCCAGAGCTGCACTCACTATTCTGCTGGTGCAGTCACTGTGTACATACATTACATTACTGATCCTGAGTTACCTCCTGTATTATACTCCAGAGCTGCACTCACTATTCTGCTGGTGCAGTCACTGTGTACATACATTACATTACTGATCCTGAGTTACCTCCTGTATTATACTCCAGAGCTGCACTCACTATTCTGCTGGTGCAGTCACTGTGTACATACATTACATTACTGATCCTGAGTTACCTCCTGTATTATACTCCAGAGCTGCACTCACTATTCTGCTGGTGCAGTCACTGTGTACATACATTACATTACTGATCCTGAGTTACCTCCTGTATTATACTCCAGAGCTGCACTCACTATTCTGCTGGTGCAGTCACTGTGTACATACATTACATTACTGATCCTGAGTTACCTCCTGTATTATACTCCAGAGCTGCACTCACTATTCTGCTGGTGCAGTCACTGTGTACATACATTACATTACTGATCCTGAGTTACCTCCTGTATTATACTCCAGAGCTGCACTCACTATTCTGCTGGTGGATGTTGCTCTTGATGTAAATACAGAGGCTGATCTCCTCCAGTTTCTGCTGCCTCCATCATATTCCGTGTTCCATGTGTATGGTTCTGACTCTCTTCCCTCTGCAGGTCCGGTTGTGGCCGGGGTGGTCGGGGTGACGATGCCCCGGTATTGTCTGTTTGGGGATACAGTTAATACTGCGTCACGGATGGAAAGCAACAGTTTACGTAGGTAAAACCCCCAGACGTCGTCCTAGTGTGAAGTGATGGGGTGAAATGATGCTCATAGTTGTGTAAGGTTCTGCTATGTGGATTGTTACCATATAGTGTCATCTCTGAACTGTGTAATGAGCAGTATGGTATTAATAAGTACATGCTATAAGACAACATTATCGGAGCATAGTATGGCCCTGTTACAGAGGTACCATATAGCGGTATTATATTGTCGGGGTCGTGTAAGCACGACAATTGCTCATTCACCAGTCATCCCAAATTCAGATATGAACATATGGCGCCACTATAAGAATAAACCAGACCAGGATCTGTTTCAGACCTATATTATGTTCAGAGTGGTTACAAAGTAGAACCCTCAGCCACAACTAACTTGCTTCCGGGGTACAACATATCTTATACCTCTAATACACTAGGCGGGAGTATTCAAAACTGGGTGTATTAACTAGGGTGTTAGGTGGTCTGCATGCTAATATACACGTATAGATTGGTTAATTGTAATTAGTATGCTATCTTCTTTCTTGATTTCACGCCTCTCTCCTCGGTGTCATCTCCGAGCTGGCAGACGGTAACTTGAAGGTCGTCTCACATTCCATTCTCGACACTTTCTTCAATAGAAGCCTTCATAGACAGGTTTTATCTATGTTATTCCCGTCCATCCCCCACTTCTGTATCTCCTTCCAGCTGCGTCCATATATTCTGTAAGACTTAAACTCACACGTAAAATAGCACAAGAGGCCTGAGGGAAGGCCTAAGATGGAGGCAGTGGTGACCAGACAAAATGGATGAAGGAGAGAGAGAGAGAGCAAAGTAATCAGGATAGATATAGTGAGACAGACAGACAAAGAAAAATATACAAAGAGAGAAAGAGAGACAAAGAAATAGACAGAAAGAATATAAAGAGATATAGAAAGAAGAACCGTCTATATCTACTGTATACATGAGTAAATATAGAAAAACTTTAATATTTCATTCCGAGTATTATTACAAACATATTAATGATTATAAGACATATCGCTATTCTATAAATCTATAGGAAATTGCCAGATTTCCCCCACAATCCCCCCTAAGTTTTTTCTATATTTACCTAATATTTCCCTACGAGATCCAGGAACCTTTGAGACTGTCCATGTGATGGGATAAGGAGATGATTTGGACTTCTTCATTCAGACACCTCAGAAATCTCTTTCCTTGTGAAAGGCACCAGGCATCTGAATCCCTACACTAATGTCACATGGAGTTCTCCCTCTATCCCTTAACTCAAATCCCTCAACTGGGTGTGATAATAGGGGAGATTTTTAGACTGTCTAAGGGATATACCTTTAGGCATTTCCTCTAATTCAATATTTCCTTCAGCAGATATATCAGTTTCTCGGTAAAGATAGGTATGAGCTGAAACTATCCTTGTAGTAACCTTTCTATACAAGGGAATCACACAGCAGAGTATTATGCACCCCACTATAATCAGAATAGCCAAAACCAGACATGCCTGTTGGAAAAACCCTTTGAGCCCACCTAACCAGCTGGAAAAGAAAGATGTATCTACTCCACTATTAGTTTTGAATTCTGCAGCCAATTTAATAATTTTCCTGAGGGCTAACGTGGTTTTCCCACCTTCTTCTGAATTTTGAGGGATATACGTACAACATTCCTCTCCCACCATTCCACAAACTCCGCCCCTTTCGGCTAGTATCATATCAAGAGCCAATCTATTTTGAAGAGTCATCCTGGTATTAGGGCCTAATTCCTCAATTATACCCTGAAAGGCGTCTCGGCTATAATTGACAAACCTTTGTTCACTGTAGTAAATATAATTTATCCAATCAACATTCTTGTTGATTTTACCTGTGGGATTATAGAAGCAAAACCTGCAAATATCTGGTTCTGAGCCTTAAATTGATCAGGCACCCCCCTTGGCACTCCAATGGAATCGATATATACCTGTGGGTCCTCCTCATACCCTGTGTGCAACTGATCCAAACTTCTTTTTCTTTTAGCTGTTTTATCAACAGGCACTGGGTCCCATGGCAGAATTCTGAACTGCATACCTAATTTAATGAGGGTGCATTGTCCTGTCCAGACTGTAGGTAACCTAGAACGAAGTTTACCATCTCCACACAACCAATAAATATCATACATATATTGTGTGTGTTGAGTCAAAAGATCTGTACTCACAGAGCTGTTTGTCTGGCACAATCCTGTTCTGAAGACTCCCAGTGACATATTAGTTCGGATATTGGAAACATAACACGTGTAATTGTCTTTTAGAATCATCACTCCTCCTGGGATCTCCATCTTAGGCTCTTTATGCATTAATGGAACATAGTCTGGACAGTCAGTTGTAGTCTTTCCCTTCAAAAGATTCATAACACAGACGGTGACATTATTATTTGGAAAAATCAATGCATGTGTATAAAGATGGGTATTAGCGGCAGCACAAGCAACACATCCTACAGAAACCTTCTGGGCTCTTACATTATATCTCACCCATTCTAACCATAAATTTCTTCTAGGGACTATTTGACCTCCTACAGGGAAAACTTCTTTCCAATTGAGACCAGGGATAGGAATTATTTCATTAAATATACTTTGCATTCTATCCCTCAGAATGGGCGTTTTCTTAGCTGTATCAGAAATTTTAATGGGTCTAGACTCAATATCCTGAAGTTGTATAAGACCTAAACCCCCAAATCGTCCATTACTAAAGACCTTTTTATAATGCCTTCCCAGTACAAAGGTCTGCAGGTCAGTCAACTGAGAGTTCCTCAAAGTAAGACTTAGAGGAAGACAATTTTTTCCCCATTGGCATCTCGTAACTGTTGGGTACGAGATCTGCAAACACATTCTCTCACGAAGGCTCTGACCTAATTTATCTTTAGAGAACAGGGCTTCATCTGGTTTATATCCCCAATCATTTCCTGTGTTCCAGGCAGCATCTGACCAATAATAACAGTTTTTATTATTAATCCTGGTAACACATAAATAAAACTGGATCACTCCGGCTGCTACCCTTGTGGTTTCCTTGCACTTGACTATATCACAAAAATCAAAAAGCCAGACATTAGTAGGGGATGTCAAATTTACCCAAAGAATAGTGGTATCTGCATTTTTACTCATAGCTGTGGCTGAGGAAGGGGTGACTACAATTTCCCCCCCTAGAAACAGGAAAAGCAACAACATCACCGGTCACTGGTTTTGTCTCGCTTGCAGTGTGAAGCGTGTATCCAGGTATTCTTTCCTTCAAGCTTTAATGCAGTGGGAGTTATCAGGACCACTGTGTAAGGACCGTCAAATCTTGGTTCAAGGCAGTCCCTGCGGACAAACTTCTTCACATACACCAGATCTCCAGGCACAAAATCATGAACAGTATCACCTGTGGATTCTGGGAGAGAAACAGAGACTGTAGAATGGATGTTAGACAATTCTTTAGACAGAGCAATCACAAATTTTACAACTCTATCATTATTTTCTGATAACTCCTGGGGCCTAATTTCCCCTATCTTTGGTGGAGCACCAAAAAGAATCTCAAAAGGGGTCAACCCATGTTTGGCCTGTGGGGTGTGTCTGATGTGGTACAGGACTACTGGGAGCAATTCTGGCCATGGGAGAGGGTAATCCTGACTCATTTTTAACAGCTGGGTCTTAAGTGTGGAATTCATTCTCTCAACCTTTGCAGAACTACAGGGATGATATGGGGTGTGCAATCCTAGATTTGTCCCCAACATTTGCCACAGTTCCTCGTACACATTAGCAGTAAAAGCTGGTCCCTGATCAGATTCAATCACTTCGGGAATTCCAAATCTACAGGCAATTTCAGTTATGAGCTTCTTAGCTGTGGTCTTGGCAGTCATATTGGTTACTGGGTAAGCTTCAGGCCATGCTGAGAACATGTCCACAGCCACCAAGACATATTCATATTTTCCAGACTTTGGCAACTGGATGTGATCCACTTGAATTCTTTGCCATGGATACTCTGGTTTGGCAAGGTGTTGAAATGGGACGTGAGCAGTAGGAGTAGGGTTGCAGGTAGCACAGACTGGACAGGCCCTCGAATAGGCCGCAACTGTAGTAGAAATCCCAGGAGCCCAATACAATTTTCTGATACAGGCCAATGCTTGATTCTTTCCCCTGTGGACTGGGCCATGTGCCCATGCTGCAACTGCTGGATACATCCTCCTAGGCAAGCAAGGTTTACCATTTACCTTCAAGATATTTGGGAATTTAAAAGTAAAATTCCTTGTGGGTTCTTCATCCTTGGTGGCCCCAGCTTTCTTCCATTGTAAAAACTCTTCTCTGGTTACCACCAACTGTTCTCGCGCCAGCCTTTCTTCAGGGGGTCTGCCAAGTTTGTATTCATTTCCTGGTGCCGGATAACTCATTTCCATATCTTGTATGAGTTTCTTCTTCTGACTTCGGGTGTTGGGCCTCCTGGTGTGTAGTTCTTCTTCTTCTTCTTCATCCTCCAGCTCTTGTTCCAATTCTTTCTGTTCCTGTCCATCTACTGCCCCTGCCTCCCCTGATTCTTCATGCATTTCCTTGATCACTGGGTCTTCCCTCTGTTCTTCTTCCTGGTCTGCATCTTCCTTTTCCTGAAGTACGTTTTCTTTTCCTTCCACTTCCTCTGGATCCCCAACAGTATCCAACTTCGTCCCCACTCTAGCTTGGGCTCTAGTAATCACAGGCATCACAGATTTGGAAACATCTTCCCAATGTAAATCCTTTCCTCCTTCTTCTAGCCTCCACTTTGCTGACACCTTCTCCATAGCAGCAGCCTTAGCAGCTTGATCAGCCAAGCGGTTTCCTCTGGTCTTCTTTGAGTCATCTTTTCCATGCGCCTTGACCTTTATCACAGCAATTTGAATAGGTAATAGCAAAGCCTCCATCAGAGCCTTGATCCTTAGAGCGTGCCTCACCGGGGTGCCAGTGGCTGTGATAAATCCTCGCAACTTCCACAGATAACCAAAGTCATGGCAGATCCCGTATCCATATCTTGAGTCTGTGTATACATTAGCAGTTTTTCCTTCAGCTATATAGCATGCTTGTTGAAGAGCTATCAATTCAGCTTCTTGTGATGATATATGTGCCGGTAAAGCTTCAGCCAGGAGAACCTCTGTCTCCGTGGTAACTGCATATCCAGTGTGGAATTTGCCACCAACATCTGCAAATCTGGATCCATCGGTCCACAACTGTAAGTCAGGGTCAGAAAGTTCTTTTGTTACCACATTTTGTGGTGCCAGGGTGTCATGTTCCAAAACTTCAGTACAATTGTGTGGATCATTCGCTGGTGGAATCCAATCCGATACAGGCCAATCCCCCCTAGAAGGTGGCAGCAAAGTGGCAGGATTGATAGTAGTACACTTTTGGAAGGTGATATTGGTAGGCAGAAGTAGGGAACATTGAAGCCTAAGATGTCTCTGGTGAGTTAAATGTCGAGGAGACGTTTGTTGAAGGACTGCTGAAAGATCATGTCCAGCTTGAATGACCAAATCATGACCCAAGATCACATCAGCGGTTCTGTCCAGGAGAACATGAGCTGCATGAACAGCTTTAAGACACGTAGGTGCTGTTCTGGCAACAGGATCCAATCTTGCTGAATAATATCCCAAAGGACGGTAGCGATCACCATGTTTCTGAGCCAATACTCCTGCAGCATGGCCATCAGATTCCGAAACAAACAGATGAAAGGGTTGAGCGTAATCCGGCAGGCCCAAGGCAGGGGCACTGACAACAGCTTCCTTGAGGGCTTCAAAACAGTTCCTTTGTTGTTCAAAAATTGCAGTATTTTCAGCACAGTAAAGGTGAGGACCACCCTTCTTAAGACAGTCATACAATGGCTGCATGAGTCTGGAGGCATCAGGAATCCACTGACGGCAGTATGTCACTATCCCCAGGAATGATTCAAGGGCAGTATGCGTTTTAGGGTAATGGAGATCTTTGATAGCCTGCTTCCTTTCTTCTGTAAGATGCTTCGATCCTTGAGAGACACAATGTCCAAGAAAGATGACTTTGTCCCGGCACCACTGGATTTTGGTTTTTGATACCTTACAGTTGGCTGAGTGAAGGAAAAGGAGCAGAGATGTGGAGGCTGCAACCAGATTTTCCTTGGTCCCACAAAGAAGTAGATCATCCACATACAAAAGAAGGGTCACATGTGTATTCTTCATCACCCATGGATCCAGAACCAACTTTATTGCATAGGTAAACTGATTAGGAGAGTTCTGGGCTCCTTGAGGGGTTCTTGTCCAAGTCATCTGTGACCCCTGAAATGTGAAGGCAAACAGGAACTGAGAATCTTCATGTAGAGGGACACTGAAGAAAGCATTTGCCAAATCAATGACCGTAAAAAGAGTTGCTGATGGAGGTATCTGAGACAGCAGAGTATTGGGATTAGGTACCACAGGTGTCTCCAGTATAGTGGCTGAGTTGACTGCTCTCAGATCCTGTACAAGCCTGTACCTAGGAAGATCTCCTGGTGCCGTCTTTTTCTTCACTGGAAACAGAGGAGTGTTGCAGGGTGATACACACTTCATTAGAACTCCAGAGTCCAGAAAAGCCGAAATCTGCACACCAACAGCCTGTTCTTGTGCAATCTTTAAGGGGTACTGCGGAACCCTAGGATATGGGTGTCCATGTTTGAGATAGACATGCACTGGAGGCACGTTAAGTAGTCCCACATCTTCAGGCCCAGTGGCCCACAGGCTCTCTGGCAGCTCCGGCAGATCTTTAGATGGCGTAGATTGCTGGGTCAGCCACATTAGAGGGAAAGCTCTTAGAACACATCGCTCTTCACTGCCTTGTTGGGAAGCAGGGTCCTGCAGGAGTAACTCCATACCTTGGTCACCAAAGGTAATAGTAGCATGTAGTCTATGGAGTAGATCTGCACCCAGAAGATTAACTGGACAGGTGTCAGATACCAGGAACTTGGTAAGGACTCCAGCGAAGGGACCAGTTGGGACTGGGACTGTTAGAGGTGACGTGATCTCTTGACCTTCTACTCCCACGCATGTGAGATAGTCAGAGGACAGGGAGACAGTTGGAGGTAACTTGGAAGAAGAGATAACTGACTTGGCCGCCCCAGTGTCCACAAGAAACTCAAGAGGATAGTGGTCCACCTCCATTGTCACTGTGCCGCAAGGTGAAGAAGCACAAGTGGCAGGGTAGGTGGGCACTGGTCGGCCTAAGCTTCATGCACGTGGAGGTTGAGGTAGAGGTTGCAACTCAGGTTGAAACTGAGGGGGCGGCCGTTGAGGTGTCTGGTAATCTGCAAGCCGAGGACAATTTCTTCTCAAGTGGTTAACCTGTCCACACTCCCAACATTGCATTTTTCCTTGATTATCATAATAGCGGCCACGTCCTTCACCCAGTGATCTGTTTCGAAATTCTGGTCCCATCCATGGCCGTTCACTCTGCCCCCAAGCATGACCAAAATTACGCCTTGGTCCTTGTTGCTGATACTGCTCACGATCAGGCATATACCTTTGCGGTATGTACTGGCTGTATAGTGGTTCCGGACCCTGACAGTGACTGTACTGTGGTTCTGGAGTCTGATACACCATAACAGGTGCAGCTGAGACATCTCCTGACTCTTCCTTAGGTTTGGTCTTTGCAGCTTCCTTCTCTTCTCTCTGTAGGACCTTCTGGAAGCTCTTTGCAACAGTAATAGCGTGCTGGAAGGTACAGTCAGGTAACTCTGGACGAAGTTGCATAACTTTGGTTTTCACAGCATCCTCCAATCCATCAATGAATGCTCTGACCAAGGACAGCTCCTGAGTTCTCACATGAAGAGAATAGCCCAGGTCCTCAAACTGCATAGTTATTCTTGCAGCATACTTCTCCACAGACTCACCAGGTTCCTGTTGGACATCCTGTATAGTACCAAGCTGTTCAGACAAGCGGCCTTGGGCCCACTTAATAAGTTGTGTAACATATTCCTGTCCAGACTTGAAGGTATTCAAAGCACCCACTTGAGACGAGTCTATACCTTTCTCTATGGTAGGAAGAAAATATCCTGAGGCTTTGATGGCTGTAATACCTGCCAGGTCACTCCAGGTTGCTCCATAGATCTGGCGAATCTGATCCAAATGTCTCGCATACTGCATAGGGTGCTTATCAGGATCTGGCATTTTGTGGACAATAGCATCCATCTGTATAGGATCAAAAGGCTTGTGCGTCACTTTCACATTATCTCCTCCATTGGGATCTTCAGGCGTTGGCTGCAGCGTCGACGGAGGAGGGGGAGGTAAGGATGATGACGGTGTAGCAGAGGGTGGGAGTGGAGGAGAAGGTGGAGGAGGTGGAGGAGGTGGAAAATCATCTGGCTTCAATGGATAATACATCAGTGGTACCATATATTCAGACACCATATTCATCACTCTTTCCATTCCGGCTTCACGACAACAGACAATCCTGACTTCTTGCAAATTGAGGTGTGGAGTGGATGCCAAACAATGTTTGATAGCCACCACATGTTCCCGCATGCAGGGACCTAAAGGATAACCAAAGATACCAGAGGATATCAGTGGCACTGCCAATGTCCTACGAGGAAGGAGCTCTGCTTCTGTTTGTCCCGCATAAGTGACTGCAGCTGTCAGGGCCTCATGTAACACCGCCCTACTACGCTCTGGCTCGTTATGATCATAAACCGGACCAACAGCATGTATTACAACATTACAGGGTAAATTGCCAGCCCAGGTCGCCACTATCTCTCCTGGTTGAAGGGAACCATATTTAGCAACATACTCTTCACATTGTTCAACAATCTCCCGGCCTCCCTTTGCGACTACCTGCTGAGCCAGACCTCCCCTATGTGTCAGATTAGAATTAGCTGGATTCACTATCATCCCCACCTTTTGTGTGACCAGATCCCCGTAACCCACTGAAAGTAAGACCTGAGATCCCTGGGAAGTGGTGTAATATCGTGAGTAACAGGGATACCAGACCTCAGGGTCCCCAGCTGGTGGCTTAATCAAGTGTTTGGGCTTAGCAGGAGGAGGGGGTCTTCGAGGGACTGGTGTCGGATAACTATTCTCACCTTGGTCGGGACGTGGAGTGAGAACTGGCATTGGAGGAGTAGGGCCCCAGTTGTCACCATCATCATCCGGGGGGTCAGAACCCATAACAGCCAAGCGCCGATGGCGCAGCCTTGTCCGGAGGCCAGAAGAATCTAACGGATCCTTCGGGTCAAGAGGGTACTCAGATCCAGGGGTACTAACATAAATTGAAGTGGGTTGTGCTGGGGAAGGCCTCCCGGAGGCCGAGGCAGCAGGCGGAAATACAGGCCCGAGGCCTACTGTTACGGAAGGGGAAGGGGCGGGACCGGATACAGGCTGCACCGGAAACATAGGCCCCGAGGCCGGAACAGGAATTTTGTCTGGAAGGGGCTGGGCCTGGGGCGGTCCTTGGTAGTAATCACCAGAAGCAGTAACCAACGGATATAAGCTTTGGGGAGGGGCTACAGGAGTCCCAACATGGCCACCAGCGGAAACACATGGTGCCCCACTTCCGTCCATGTTACGGGCGGGGCCGGAACTCCCGGGACGGATCGCCCCACATCTATGACAAACAGATGTTATCCGAGTAATTATATACAACACACCCCCAGGGTTTGGTTCATTGCATGTAGGGCACACCCACATCTCTGGAATGTCTAAGCTGCCGCCATTATAGGGTGGTGGCCGGGGCATTGTGTTCAACAACAATGGCGCGGCGGCCATTTTACAATCTGCAACACTTAATGATTGGGAATCACTGTTGGCAAATTTCTTATAACCAAATACAGGTTCTGCATCTTCTGAACCACCCTCCCCATCAATCTCCTTCCATCCTTCACTTTTCAAACTTTGCGCAACCCGCAGATGAGCTTGCGCTTGCTCCAGCAAACCTCTGTCTATCAACTTCCCCTTCTCTTTCTGAATCAGATCACGCCATACTGATGGCTGCAACCTCCCTGACAAAGGCAAACCTGCAAACCTGTACAACTTCTCTACATTTCTAACAGCCTTCCTTCCTTCCCGTGACTCTACCAACTCCCTTACCTCTGCTACATCCTCATCTAACTTGTTGGGAATGGATTTCCTCCGTATTACGAGACGCAACATGACTCACAAATACTACGCCTTAACTGCAGATTAAAACATTTAACAACAGCAATCAACACTGAGCTTTCACCTGTACGGAGCCCTGGCTCCACGCACGGTGTATTAACGGTACAGGCAGCTAGCCCCACTGTACCAATGGTGACGTCTCACCGAAAAACACGGAGCCCTGGCTACCACGTGTTTGCTTTGCTCTTCCCTAGGGGGCAGAACCCAAGTTCCACGTACCCAACCTTCGGTTGAGAAGCCCTGGCTATCACCCAACCTTCAATCAACTTCAATAAGTACCCAGTACTTAGTACCACATACTCCCAGTTTTACTGAGTGCAAAGCCCAGGCTTCATACACTCTCACCTTTTAAGCACGAAGCCCCGGCTTCACGTGCCGGACTGAATACCGAGCCCTTTGTCTCTATATTCAGTCCAGTGGTACGGCGCCCTGGCTACCATGTACCACACCACGCAGAATGGCAACTCCACGTAGTAGAATTGCAATTCCACGGGCAGACAAGCACAAAGCCCTGTGTCTCTATACTTGTCTCTATAGTGCAAACAATGTACTTCTCAGCACAGAGTCTACAGACTCCACTCTCTGCCAACCTATTCACAGATGCGGAGCCTTTGGCTACTATGCACCTTATGAATGCCCCCGGCACAAAGCCCAGGCTTAATGTGCCTCCGGACACGGAGTCTGCTGATTCCGTATCCCTTTCTTACACGAAGTATGGAACCAATTGGCTCCACGCTCCGTCTCCGGACCAAGAAGTGCAAAGCCCTGGCTTCATGCACTTTTGAGTATAAAAGCCTGCCAGCTTCCGTACTCACCTATATCTGAGCACCAGTGCTTATAGACTGCTTTGCTACGGTATTTCAATTGCTCAGGAGGAGCCCCCCCTCACTGTATCACAGAGGCTGCGTCTCTTTTCACCAAGCCGTCTCCAGCATTCAATTCTACCAAGTTCTCACTCTACATCAATACACAAATAACAATCACGGGAAGGGTTAACAAGCGAGGAATGTTAATGACCAGTGGAGGAGACGTGATGAATACACAGGCACGCGCAGAAGGCGACGTGTCTCGCTGTTGCTGGTTCAGAGCGTGGCACTGGGTCACACACGGCACGGCCTCATCACTGACCGTTTACCCCCCCTCGTACCCACTAAACACCACAGAACAATCAGTAACGGCTGAGGACACGAGTAAGGGCGACACATATGAATGTGACTTCCACTTACCGTATCTTTGAGGGTGATCAAGCCTCGAAGTCAGCCGTCACGGATATCATCCACTGGCATCCACGCGTGGGTCCGAAGGGTCGTGGACCGCTGGCTCACGCCCCACGTTGGGCGCCAAATTGTCGGGGTCGTGTAAGCACGACAATTGCTCATTCACCAGTCATCCCAAATTCAGATATGAACATATGGCGCCACTATAAGAATAAACCAGACCAGGATCTGTTTCAGACCTATATTATGTTCAGAGTGGTTACAAAGTAGAACCCTCAGCCGCAACTAACTTGCTTCCGGGGTACAACATATCTTATACCTCTAATACACTAGGCGGGAGTATTCAAAACTGGGTGTATTAACTAGGGTGTTAGGTGGTCTGCATGCTAATATACACGTATAGATTGGTTAATTGTAATTAGTATGCTATCTTCTTTTCTTGAGTTCACGCCTCTCTCCTCCGTGCCATCTTCAGACCAGTCACCAGCATCTCGAAGGTCATCTCCACATTCTTTTCTCGACACTTTCTTCAATAGAAGCCTTCATAGACAGGTTTTATCTCTGTTGTTCCCGTCCATCCCCCAATTCTGTGTCTCCTTCCAGCTGCGTCCATATATTCTGTAAGACTTAAACTCACACGTAAAATAGCACAAGAGGCCTGAGGGAAGGCCTAAGATGGAGGCAGTGGTGACCAGACAAAATGGATGAAGGAGAGAGAGAGAGAGCAAAGTAATCAGGATAGATATAGTGATATAATGAGAAAGACAGACAAAGAAGAATATACAAAGAGAGAAAGAGAGACAAAGAAATAGACAGAAAGAATATAAAGAGATATAGAAAGAAGAACCGTCTATATCTACTGTATACATGAGTAAATATAGAAAAACTTTAATATTTCATTCCGAGTATTATTACAAACATATTAATGATTATAAGACATATCGCTATTCTATAAATCTATAGGAAATTGCCAGATTTCCCCCACAATATGAGCACTGTATGGCACGGTTACAGAGGTACCATATGACAGTATTATATGAGCACTGTATGGCCCTGTTACAGAGGTACCATATAGCAGTATTATATGAGCACTGTATGGCCCTGTACAGAGGTACCATATGGCAGTATTATATGAGCACTGTATGGTCCTGTTACAGAGGTACCATATATCAGTATTATATGAGCACTGTATGGCCCTGTTACAGAGGTACCATATAGCAGTATTATATGAGCACTGTATGGCCCTGTTACAGAGGTACCATATAGCAGTATTATATGAGCACGGTATGGCACTGTTAAAGTACCATATAGCAGTATTATATGAGCACTGTATGGCCCTGTTACATAGGTACCATATAACAGTATTATGTCAGCGCTGGTTGGTTATATTATACAGATATTATATAGGAGCATTATGTGAGCAGAATATGGCTTTATCGTGTATTTACTTTATGACAGTATTATGTGAGCACTATTTGGTGCACTGTACAGTCTATTTTCAGAACATTATTGCAGGATTTTACAACAATGTGCATTTCGTGCAGCACCCAACATATGATCCAGGGGTCTCTAGTAACATGTTGTTCAAGTGTAACTTCTGTTTACATTTTTATTTAATAATAATGTAGAGCAAGAGATTATAATCAACTTTCAAATATACTTCATAAGTGAAATCTATAAGGAAACCTTTAAAAAAAAAGTTCCACAAGATGTCCCCACTAGGCTGATTCCAAACCTGGCATGTGCTCGTTTGTAGGGAGATCCGTCTTCAGGGGGGGCCTACACAGTGTTCACAATACAGCTGATAGTACTCTTTAATTTACCGTACAGTGCTGAGTTCAGGCTCTGAGCACAGAGCTGCTGTGACCTTATCTGACTCCTCCATTCACTTCGCTCTGCTCTGTGTTATCAGCTGATTGAACAGAGAAGAGCGATGTGAAAGAAGGAGTCAGATACGATCACAGCAGCTCTGTGCTGACAGCCTGGACTCAGCACTGTGCGGTAACTTAAGAGTATTATCAGCTGTATTGTGAACTCTGTAGGCCCCACCCCCCTGAAGACGGATTTCCCTGACAACCAGCATATGTTTGGTTTAGAATCAGCCTAGTGGGGACATTTTCTGGAACTTTTTTTTAAAGATTTCCTTGCAGATTTCACTTATGAAAGTATATATGAATATTGATTATAATCACTCCCTCTACATTATTAATAAATACAAATTTAAAAGTGGTTACACTTTCAGCTCGTGATGATGTTGTGATTCCTCCGCAGCTCTGAGGATTCACATCTCGGAGACGTCGGCCAGCGCCTTGAAGCAAATTGGTGGATATTCCATGTCAGAGAGAGGATGGATACAAGTGAAGGTAAAAAGCCTCAAGTATCCTCATGTGCAGGTGATCTGGAGTCAGGATTCTGGAATACACTGGATACATTTCCTTGCACTTTGATCACGTTCTGTGCAGGTTTTTGCCATTTTTAGTGATGAATTTTTCAGCCTCGTTACCCTCCCACACATTACACTCTTCTAACCTTACAGAAAGTTGCCAGAGTTGGTTGAAGCTGCTGAAAAAATACCAAAAGTTGCAAAACTTTTGCATCAAACTTACAAAATATTCCAAATTGTTGAAAAATATATTAACATATTTTGCTCAGAAAGTTGATCCTGACAATCTCTCAGGATGAAAAGATGATACTTGCTCTTTTGCAGCAGCCTGGATCACACATTAGATCTAGTCCTTTCCTTTATCATCATCCTCCCCTCGGGCGAACATGATGAAGATGATAAAGGGAAGGACTATTGCTAATGTGTGATTGCTTCCTTTTACTTAGCTACATACATTGTTTCCTTGAAAGTAAGACCTAGCAAAGTTTACTTTATTAAGCCTGCCCACCTAACAGGGTGTGCAGCTGTGAGTATACTGTATTTACTGGCCATCCGCTGCCAGTGACCGTTGCAGTATTCCGGCGCCGCTCTGAGCTCTCTGGCTCAGCTGCCATAGATGTACGGTAAGATGCCGGCCAATCAGAGGCCAGCAGCTAAAGTCGGTGCATGATGTTACATGTGTGCCAGTGCCTCTGATTGGCCAGCAGTCGCTGGCCTCTGATTGGCTGACGGCTTACCGTACATCTACGGCAGCTAAGCCAGAGAGCAACGCCGGAATATGGTACCATACAGCAAGGACCGGTGAGAAAAAGTGTGTGAGTGTTTTTATTTTCAGGTATCATAATGGGGATATTGGGGGCTGCATGGGGATGATGGGGATATTGGGGGCTGCATGGGGATATTGGAGGCTACATGGGGATATTGGAGGCTGCACTGGGATGATAGGGATATTGGGGGCTGCACTGGGATGATAGGGATATTGGGGGCTGCATGGGGATGATGGGGATATTGGGAGCTGCATGGGGATGATGGGGATATTGGGGGCTGCATGGGGATGATGGGGATATTGGGGGCTGCATGGGGATGATGGGGATATTGGGGGCTGCATGGGGATGATGGGGATATTGGAGGCTGCAAGGGGATATTGGGAGCTGCATGGGGATGATGGGGACAGTAAGGGGATGATAGGGACAGCAAGGGTATGATGGAGATATTGGGGGCTGCAAGGGGAGTATGGGGATATTGGGGGCTGCAAGGGGATGTAGTAGACCATGGAAAAATAACACATCCCTGAAAATAAGACATGGCGCATCTTTGGGAGCAAAAGTTAATATAAGACACTGCCTTATTTTCAGGGAAACAGGGTAGTAACAATTAAAATATAAATATTTATATTTTCATTGCTACTATGTAACTAAGTATAAACACTATATATTAAAGCTGTTACTTTAGCTTTTACAACTTCCACATACCGACTGGAGGGAGTTTATGAATTTTCTGCAACATTGTTTGAAGATGTGATTCAGAAATTGGTCGAAAAACATCTGAAATACTAAACCGTGCCGTCATCGCTCCTCACACTCCCAATAAACAATCGCTGGATGTGGCGAAAAGGAATGGAAATGAGATGCAAAACTGTAATAGTTTCAATGTTTGCAAAAAAGTATTTATCATATAACAATTTACTCCCTAAAAATTGGGTAAAGCAACAATAAATGTGAGAGTGACGTATCTAGAGATTCACTGTTATGTTTAATAATGGTCACATTTACACCAATAATAACGTTTTCTTAGGGGAAAGGAAAGCAGAGGACGTTCTGGCTGAAGGGTAAATCCGGCTTCAGAATGCCCCTACCAGACTTCTCCGATGATACAGAATATCCCCTATACGGGTCATGTGAAGTAAGTATCAGATGATGAGAATCATTTAGATACCAGCTATATATAGATACATCTCAATGAATTAGAAGATCATCAGAAAGTGACTTTATATCAGTAATTCAATACATAAAGTGACCACATCTATTATATAGAGTCATTACACACAGAGGGATCTATGTCATGGGTTTATCTCTGTTAATATTGATGATTGTGGCTTGAAGTCAGCGAAAACCCAAAGATCATTATCTCAGAAAATTAAAGTAGGGAGGATGAAGGGTCTAAAGAGATAAAATATGACCTAAATATCCGGTGAGGACTCTTCACTATTGCAGAATGTTTTGGGTCATTGTCCGTCTGTCTGTGAAGCGTCGTCCAATAAACCTTGCTGCATTTGGTTGAATCTGAGCAAAGTCTGTATTTGCACCTTGTGGTGACTCCTCTGTATTTGCACCTTGTGGTGACTCCTCTGTATTTGCTCCTTGTGGTGACTCCTCTGTATTTGCTCCTTGTGGTGACTCCTCTGTATTTGCACCTTGTGGTGACTCCTCTGTATTTGCACCTTGTGGTGACTCCTCTGTATTTGCACCTTGTGGTGACTCCTCTGTATTTGCACCTTGTGGTGACTCCTCTGTATTTGCACCTTGTAGTGACTCCTCTGTATTTGCACCTTGTGGTGACCCTCTGTATTTGCTCCTTGTGGTGACTCCTCTGTATTTCCACCTTGTGGTGACCCCTCTGTATTTGCACCTTGTGGTGACTCCTCTGTATTTGCACCTTTTGGTGACTCCTCTGTATTTGCACCTTGTGGTGACCCCTCTGTATTTGTACCTTGTGGTGACTCCTCTGTATTTGTACCTTGTGGTGACTCCTCTGTATTTGTACCTTGTGGTGACGCCTCTGTATTTGCACCTTGTGGTGACTCCTCTGTATTTGCACCTTGTGGTGACTCCTCTGTATTTGCACCTTGTGGTGACTCCTCTGTATTTGCACCTTGTGGTGACTCCTCTGTATTTGCACCTTGTGGTGACTCCTCTGTATTTGCACCTTGTGGTGACTCCTCTGTATTTGCACCTTGTGGTGACTCCTCTGTATTTGCTCCTTGTGATGACTCCTCTGTATTTGCACCTTGTGGTGACCCCTTTTTATTTGCTCCTTATGGTGACCCCTCTATATTTGCACCTTGTGATGAATCCTCTGTATTTGCACCTTCTGGTGACACCTCCTATATTTCCTCTTTGTGGCGATTCTACTGTAATTGCACCTTCTGTGGCTGTTTCTCCCCTCTCTGGCTCTTACCCCCCCCCTCTGTGGCAGTATGTCCCTTCTGTGGCTGTCTCTCTCCCCTCTGTGGCTGTCTCTCTCCCCTCTGTGGCTGTCTCTCTCCCCTCTGTGGCTGTCTCTCTCCCCTCTGTGGCTGTCTCTCTCCCCTCTGTGGCAGTGTCTCTCTCCCCTCTGTGGCAGTGTCTCTCTCCCCTCTGTGGCTAACTCTTCCCTTCTGTGTCAGTCCCTCTCCCTTCTGTCTAAAAAATGTGAGACGAAATGCGCACAGGGTCTTATCTCTAGGCAGAGTGTGGCTATCGCCCAATGAAATTTGCTCACCTGGTCCGGTTGTGTACACCCACAACAAGTATTAGCGCATGCACAGCTGCCGCTGGATCCACACCACCACGTGCAACTGAGAACAGGACGAAGTGCCGGTGATCCGTGCTGCTGGAAGAAAAAAACAGGAACCAAGAAGTCTGGTGTAATGGTGTAGATTTATTCAGACGCATTTTGGAGCAGCCTCTGCTCCTTCCTCAGGGATTATCCTGGTCCTGGTTTTTCCTTCCATCAGCGCAGATCACCAGCACTTCATCCTGTTTCCAATCTCTCCCTTCTGTGGCAGTCTGTCTCTTCTGTGGCCGTTTCCTCTGTGGCTCTGTGGCTGTCTCTCCCTTCTGTGGCTGTTGTGTCCTTCTGTGGCTGTCTCTGCTCTGTGTGGCTCTCTCTCCCTTCTGTGGATGTCTGTCTCCCTTCGGTGGCAGTCTCTCTCCCTTCGGTGGCAGTCTCTCTCCCTTCGGTGGCAGTCTCTCTCCCTTCGGTGGCAGTCTCTCTCCCTTCGGTGGCTGTCTCTCTCCCTTCGGTGGCTGTCTCTCTCCCTTCGGTGGCTGTCTCTCTCCCTTCGGTGGCTGTCTCTCTCCCTTCGGTGGCTGTCTCTTCTGTGGCTGTCTGCCCCCCCTCACTCTGTCCCCTCTGGCTGGCTGTCTGTCCCCCAGTGTCTGTCCCCTCTGGCTGCCTGTTTGTCTCCTCTGGCTGTCTCCTCTGACTGGCTGTCTGTCCCCTCTGACTGGCTGTCTGTCCCCTCAGTGTCTGTCCCCTCTGGCTGTCTGTCCCCTCTGGCTGTCTGTCCCCTCAGTGTCTGTCCCCTCAGTGTCTGTCCCCTCTGGCTGTCTGTCTGTCTCCTCTGGCTGTCTGTCCCCTCAGTGTCTGTCCCCTCTGGCTGCCTGTCTGTCCCCTCTGGCTGCCTGTCTGTCCCCTCTGGCTGGCTGTCTGTCTCCTCTGGCTGTCTGTCCCCTCAGTGTCTGTCCCCTCTGACTGACTGTCTGTCCCCTCTGGCTGTCTGTCTGTCTCCTCTGGCTGTCTGTCCCCTCAGTGTTTGTCCCCTCTGGCTGTCTGTCTGTCTCCTCTGGCTGTCTGTCCCCTCAGTGTATGTCCCCTCTGGCTGTCTGTCTGTCTCCTCTGGCTGTCTGTCCCCTCAGTGTCTGTCCCCTCTGGCTGTCTGTCTGTCTCCTCTGGCTGTCTGTCCCCTCAGTGTCTGTCCCCTCTGGCTGCCTGTCTGTCCCCTCTGGCTGCCTGTCTGTCCCCTCTGGCTGCCTGTCTGTCCCCTCTGGCTGCCTGTCTGTCTCCTCTGGCTGTCTGTCTCCTCTGGCTGTCTGTCTCCTCTGGCTGTCTGTCCCCTCAGTGTCTGTCCCCTCTGACTGACTGTCTGTCCCCTCTGGCTGTCTGTCTCCTCTGGCTGTCTGTCCCCTCAGTGTTTGTCCCCTCTGGCTGTCTGTCTGTCTCCTCTGGCTGTCTGTCCCCTCAGTGTATGTCCCCTCTGGCTGTCTGTCTGTCTCCTCTGGCTGTCTGTCCCCTCAGTGTCTGTCCCCTCTGGCTGTCTGTCTGTTCCTCTGGCTGTCTGTCCCCTCAGTGTCTGTCCCCTCTGGCTGCCTGTCTGTCCCCTCTGGCTGCCTGTCTGTCCCCTCTGGCTGCCTGTCTGTCTCCTCTGGCTGTCTGTCTCCTCTGGCTGTCTGTCTCCTCTGGCTGGCTGTCCCCTCAGTGTCTGTCCCCTCTGACTGACTGTCTGTCCCCTCTGGCTGTCTGTCTGTCTCCTCTGGCTGTCTGTCCCCTCAGTGTTTGTCCCCTCTGGCTGTCTGTCTGTCTCCTCTGGCTGTCTGTCCCCTCAGTGTCTGTCCCCTCTGGCTGTCTGTCTGTCTCCTCTGGCTGTCTGTCCCCTCAGTGTTTGTCCCCTCTGGCTGTCTGTCTGTCTCCTCTGGCTGTCTGTCCCCTCAGTGTATGTCCCCTCTGGCTGTCTGTCCCCTCAGTGTATGTCCCCTCTGGCTGTCTGTCTGTCTCCTCTGTCTGTCTGTCCCCTCAGTGTTTGTCCCTCTGGCTGTCTGTCTGTCTCCTCTGGCTGTCTGTCCCCTCAGTGTTTGTCCCCTCTGGCTGTCTGTCTGTCTCCTCTGGCTGTCTGTCCCCTCAGTGTTTGTCCCCTCTGGCTGTCTGTCTGTCTCCTCTGGCTGTCTGTCCCCTCAGTGTTTGTCCCCTCTGGCTGTCTGTCTGTCTCCTCTGGCTGTCTGTCCCCTCAGTGTCTGTCCCCTCTGGCTGTCTGTCTGTCTCCTCTGGCTGTCTGTCCCTCAGTGTTTGTCCCCTCTGGCTGTCTGTCTGTCTCCTCTGGCTGTCTGTCCCCTCAGTGTATGTCTCCTCTGGCTGTCTGTCCCCTCAGTGTCTGTCTCCTCTGGCTGTCTGTCCCCTCAGTGTATGTCCCCTCTGGCTGTCTGTCCCCTCAGTGTATGTCCCTCTGGCTGTCTGTCTGTCTCCTCTGTCTGTCTGTCCCCTCAGTGTTTGTCCCCTCTGGCTGTCTGTCTGTCTCCTCTGGCTGTCTGTCCCCTCAGTGTTTGTCCCCTCTGGCTGTCTGTCTGTCTCCTCTGGCTGTCTGTCCCCTCAGTGTTTGTCCCCTCTGGCTGTCTGTCTGTCTCCTCTGGCTGTCTGTCCCCTCAGTGTTTGTCCCCTCTGGCTGTCTGTCTGTCTCCTCTGGCTGTCTGTCCCCTCAGTGTCTGTCCCCTCTGGCTGTCTGTCTGTCTCCTCTGGCTGTCTGTCCCCTCAGTGTTTGTCCCCTCTGGCTGTCTGTCTGTCTCCTCTGGCTGTCTGTCCCCTCAGTGTTTGTCCCCTCTGGCTGTCTGTCTGTCTCCTCTTGGCTGTCTGTCCCCTCAGTGTCTGTCCCCTCTGGCTGTCTGTCTGTCTCCTCTGGCTGTCTGTCCCCTCAGTGTCTGTCTCCTCTGGCTAATTGAAAATATGCTTTAAGTGAGTTTTTCTTTATAGCGATCGGTGAAGCGACAGATAATGACGTTTCGGCCTAGTATAGGCCTTGATCACATAGTCGCTGGAAAAGATAGAGATATATACAATAAGATGTTGTCATATTTACAAGTTATTTACAATAAATGTACATAAAGTATATATAGAGTATATACACATATACAATGCAGTAGGAAGACAGGTCAAAGAGCCACATGAAACAGGGAAAACCCTTCAATATTGAGTAGAGTCTTGATCGGCAAAGGAAGGATAGGGATAGAGATAAAGATGTCTTAGTTGTATTTGAGTTGTTGGATAAGATAAGCTAAATATTGATCTACCCTTGTTAGTTATGCATCATAGTAAGACCAGGTATACCCCTATGGTAGGAGTGGCAGACGGTCATTTACCCTAAGAGAGATGATACAATGTAATGAGCTGTGGTGAAGCTGTAGCTATAAGGTGGAGATGACTAGAGATACAGTTATTCTTAGATTAGCAGTGTCACTGGTGTCACTGGTGTGGGTTGGATGGGGTCACTACATCACTTGTGTTCCCAAGTTTGTCTAATGCTGGAAAGAACTCGGTGGATGTAGAAATCAGGATGTAGAAGGATATGTGGGGTCAATGTGAGTGGTATATATCAGTGTAATTGATCTGTATAATAGTAGACATACCACAACTCAATCTGTGGATCCTGTGCTGAGTGGATCAGTTTATATACCGGCTCCTTCCCTGTGACTGTAAGATGGTTATTATAGGTTAGAAGAAGTGCAGCTTATAATAGGGCCCAATATGTGAATAAGGGGATGAAGTAGTTCCCAGCTGTAATGGGTTTCTAGTAGGGGTCTGTAGTGTGTTGATGCTTATGGTTGGTCACATACAGTAATAATGGCCTGTATAACCTGGAGCCAGACAGAAGTGATTGGTGAGTATATCTATCTAATCTATATAATTGCGAGTTTTCCACTTTCTGGATGACCACCTATATCACTTCCGCCAGTGCCAAGTGATGGGTATGTAAATATGGCGATGGCTGGTGGGGGCGTATAGCAGAAAAGCACCCGCACACACCGCCCGGTCCACGCTCCATGCTTCAGACCACTCCTGCCCTCCGCCCTCCACTCGCCCGCTCACCCCGGCATTATTCTTCTTGGAATTATTCTTCTTCACTGCCCGCACTCACTCACACCCCCACAGCCTTCACTCACTCATACTGCCCCAGAGCCTTCACTCACTCATCCCCCTACAGCCTGCACTCAAACCCCACAGCCTGCACTCAAACCCCCACAGCCTGCACTCAAACCCCCACAGCCTGCACTCAAACCCCCACAGCCTGCACTCAAACCCCCACAGCCTTCACTCTTGTCCCCCCACAGCCTTCACTTACTCAGCCCCCACAGCCCACACCCCCCCACAGCCTGCAATCCCCCTCCCCCACAGCCTGCACTCACTCACACCCCCCATAGCCTGCACTCTCTGCCCCCACAGCCCGCACTCACCCTCCCCCACAGCCTGCACTCACTCACCCCTCCCATAGCCTGCACTCTCACCACCCCACAACCTTCACTCACACCCCCACAGCCTTCACTCACTCACACTGCCCCAGAGCCTTCACTCACTCATCCCCCTACAGCCTTCACTCACCCCCCACAGCCTGCACTCAAACCCCACAGCCTGCACTCAAATCCCCACAGCCTGCACTCTTGTCCCCCACAGCCTTCACTTACTCAGCCCCCCACAGCCCACACTTACCCCCCCACAGCCTGCAATCCCCCTACCCCCCAGCCTGCACTCACTCACACCCCCCATAGCCTGCACTCTCTGCCCCCCACAGCCTTCTCTCACAGCCCACACTCACTCACCCCCCACAGTCTGCACTCACCCCCCCACAGCCCGCACTCACCCTCCCCCACAGCCTGCACTCACTCACCCCTCCCATAGCCTGCACTCTCACCACCCCACAACCTTCACTCACACCCCCCACAGCCTTCACTCACTCACACTGCCCCAGAGCCTTCACTCACTCAGCCCCCTACAGCCTGCACTCAAACCCCCACAGCCTGCACTCAAACCCCCACAGCCTGCACTCAAATCCCCACAGCCTGCACTCTTGGCCCCCCAAGCCTTTACTTACTCAGCCCCCCACAGCCCACACTTACCCACCTACAGCCTGCAATCCCCCTCCCCCACAGCCTGCACTCAAACCCCCACAGCCTGCACTCAAACCCCCACAGCCTGCACTCAAACCCCCACAGCCTTCACTCTTGTCCCCCCACAGCCTTCACTTACTCAGCCCCCCACAGCCCACACCCCCCCACAGCCTGCAATCCCCTCCCCCACAGCCTGCACTCACTCACACCCCCCATAGCCTGCACTCTCTGCCCCCACAGCCTTCTCTCACAGCCCACACTCACTCACCCCCCACAGCCCGCACTCACCCTCCCCCAGCCCGCACTCACCCTCCCCACAGCCCGCACTCACCCTCCCCCACAGCCCGCACTCACCCTCCCCCACAGCCCACACTTACCCACCTACAGCCTGCAATCCCCCTCCCCCACAGCCTGCACTCACTCACACCCCCATAGCCTGCACTCTCTGCCCCACAGCCTTCTCTCACAGCCCACACTCACTCACCCCCCACAGCCCGCACTCACCCTCCCCCACAGCCCACACTCACCCTCCCCCAAAGCCCGCACTCACCCTCCCCCACAGCCTGCACTCACTCACCCCTCCCATAGCCTGCACTCACTCACCCCACAACCTTCACTCACACCTCCCCACAGCCTGCACTCACTTACCCCCACAGCCCATGCTCACTCATCCCCCCACAGCCCATGCTCACTCATCCCCCCACAGCCCATGCTCACTCATCCCCCCGACAGCTCATGCTCACTCATCCCCCACAGCCCATGCTCATCATCCCCCACAGCCCATGCTCACTCATCCCCCCACAGCCCATGCTCACTCATCCCCCCACAGCCCATGCTCACTCATCCCCCACAGCCCATGCTCACTCATCCCCCCACAGCCCATGCTCACTCACCCCCCGCAGCCCATGCTCACTCACCCCCCGCAGCCCATGCTCACTCACCCCCCCGCAGCCCATGCTCACTCACCCCCCCGCAGCCCATGCTCACTCACCCCCCCGCAGCCCATGCTCACTCACCCCCCCGCAGCCCATGCTCACTCACCCCCCCGCAGCCCATGCTCACTCACCCCCCGCAGCCCATGCTCACTCACCCCCCCGCAGCCCATGCTCACTCACCCCCCCGCAGCCCATGCTCACTCACCCCCCCCGCAGCCCATGCTCACTCACCCCCCCACCCCGCCACTCACCCCCCATGCCCACTCACCACCCCCCCCGCAGCCCATGCTCACTCACCCCCCCCGCAGCCCATGCTCACTCACCCCCCCCGCAGCCCATGCTCACTCACCCCCCCGCAGCCCATGCTCACTCACCCCCCGCAGCCCATGCTCACTCACCCCCCCGCAGCCCATGCTCATCACTCACCCCCCGCAGCCCATGCTCACTCACCCCCCCGCAGCCCATGCTCACTCACCCCCCCGCAGCCCATGCTCACTCACCCCCCCGCAGCCCATGCTCACTCACCCCCCCGTAGCCCATGCTCACTCACCCCCCCGCAGCCCATGCTCACTCACCCCCCCGCAGCCCATGCTCACTCACCCCCCGCAGCCCGCACTCGTCCTCCCCCACAGCCTGCTTTCACTCACACTCCCCATAAACTTCACTCTTACCCCCCACAGCCTGCACTCACTGACACCCCCACAGCTTGCACTCACCCACCCAGCGTTCACTCACTCACACACTCCCACAGCCTGCAGTCACTCACCCCCCTTATCTTCATTCATACCCAATCCCACAGCCTGCACTCACTCACCCCCTCTCAGCCCAGCCAGCATTTACCCCCCCACAGCCTGCACTCACACCCCCACAGCTTTCACTCACACCGCCCCAGAGCCTTTACTCTTTCAGCCCCCCACAGCCTTCACTCACTCACAACCCCCACAGACTGCACTCTTTCAGCCCCCCAAAGGCTGCTCTCACTCAGCCTGCCCTCGCTCAGCATTCCCTCACTCAGCATGCCCTCACTCAGCCCACACTACGGTCATCCTGCATTCAGCCCGCACCATAGTCAGCCCGCACTCATTCAGCCTGCACTCACCCTGCACTCAGCCCGCACCCTGCATTACGGATATCCTGCACTCACACCACTCCACGCTCACCCCGCACTCACCCTAAACTACCTTCCCCGCAACGCAGTCATCCCGCATTCACTCAGCATGCCCAATGGTCACCCTGCAGCCCTTGGGGGGCAGAGAGCAAGATGGAACAAACAGCGGGCAGGGGAGAGACTGCACGGGGGGGAGAGGCAAATGCTGCCCCCAGCGCAATAGAGCCCGTCCCCGTCACGATGTCACCACCCACCCGATGTGATATCATTGGGCTCCCATCTAGTGTATAATTATGTACAGGAGATGTCCAGGTTATTCTGCTCTATATCACTCTATACATTATACCATTGCTTATTGTTTAAATTTACCATTTTCTGTTTCTTCTTACAGTCAGGAGAGATGATTGTGCATTGAATGAGGACCCCAGGAGCTGACGATCTAACCTTCATTGCTCTGTCAGTGATTAGGATTCGCTCATATAAATTACTGGTATCCAGTATTTATGGTTCTACAGTAATGTGCAAGAATGTTGGACATTACACAATATAACATATAGGATCATAGAACTGTATATATATATATATAGATAATGCAGTAAATGTTATGCAGGACAGGAGAAGAGAGGTACTGTGCAGTGTATATATACAGAATAATACAGATACTGAGGATTACACCCAGTATACAGGACAGGAGAAGTGGTACTGTGCAGTGTATATATACAGAATAATACAGATACTGAGGATTACACCCAGTATACCGGACAGGAGAAGTGGTACTGTGCAGTGTATATATACAGAATAATACAGATACCGAGGATTACACCCAGTCTACAGGACAGGAGAAGTGGTACTGTACAGTGTATATATATACAGAATAATACAGATACTGAGGATACACCCAGTATACAGGACAGGAGAAGTGGTACTGTGCAGTGTATATATATACAGAATAATACAGATACTGAGGATTACACCAGTATACAGGACAGGAGAAGTGGTACTGTACAGTGTATATATACAGAATAAGACAGATACTGAGGATTACACCCAGTATACAGGACAGGAGAAGTGGTACTGTCAGTGTATATATACAGAATAATACAGATACTGAGGATTACACCCAGAATACAGGACAGGAGAAGTAGGTACTGTGCAGTGTATATATATACAGAATAATACAGATACTGAGGATTACACCCAGTATACAGGACAGGAGAAGTAGGTACTGTGCAGTGTATATATACAGAATAATACAGATACTGAGGATTACACCCAGTATACAGGACAGGAGAAGTGGTACTGTGCAGTGTATATATACAGAATAATACAGATACTGAGGATTACACCCAGTATACAGGACAGGAGAAGTGGTACTGTGCAGTGTATATATACAGAATAATACAGATACTGAGGATTACACCCAGTATACAGGACAGGAGAAGTGGTACTGTGCAGTGTATATATACAGAATAATACAGATACTGAGGATTACACCCAGTATACAGGACAGGAGAAGTGGTACTGTGCAGTGTATATATACAGAATAATACAGATACTGAGGATTACACCCAGTATACAGGACAGGAGAAGTGGTACTGTGCATGTGTATATATACAGAATAATACAGATACTGAGGATTACACCCAGTATACAGGACAGGAGAAGTGGTACTGTGCAGTGTATATATACAGAATAATACAGATACTGAGGATTACACCCAGTATACAGGACAGGAGAAGTGGTACTGTGCAGTGTATATATACAGAATAATACAGATACTGAGGATTACACCCAGTATACAGGACAGGAGAAGTGGTACTGTGCAGTGTATATATACAGAATAATACAGATACTGAGGATTACACCCAGTATACAGGACAGGAGAAGTGGTACTGTGCAGTGTATATATACAGAATAATACAGATACTGAGGATTACACCCAGTATACAGGACAGGAGAAGTGGTACTGTGCAGTGTATATATACAGAATAATACAGATACTGAGGATTACACCCAGTATACAGGGACAGGAGAAGATGGTACTGTGCAGTGTATATATACAGATAATACAGATACTGAGGATTACACCCAGTATACAGGACAGGAGAAGTGGTACTGTGCAGTGTATAATACAGAATAATACAGATACTGAGGATTACACCCAGTATACAGGACAGGAGAAGTGGTACTGTGCAGTGTATATACTACAGAATAATACAGATACTGAGGATTACACCCAGTATACAGGACAGGAGAAGTGGTACTGTGCAGTTGTATATATACAGAATAATACATATACTGAGGATTACACCCAGTATACAGGACAGGAGAAGTGGTACTGTGCAGTGTATATATACAGAATAATACAGAACTGAGGATTACACCCAGTATACAGGACAGGAGAAGTGGTACTGTGCAGTGTATATATACAGAATAATACAGATACTGAGGATTACACCCAGTATACAGGACAGGAAGAAGTGGTACTGTGCAGTGTATATATACAGAATAATACAGATACTGAGGATTACACCCAGTATACAGGACAGGAGAAGTGGTACTGTGCAGTGTATATATACAGAATAATACAGATACTGAGGATTACACCCAGTATACAGGACAGGAGAGTGGTACTGTGCAGTGTATATATACAGAATAATACAGATACTGAGGATTACACCCAGTATACAGGACAGGAGAAGTGGTACTGTGCAGTGTATATATACAGAATAATACAGATACTGAGGATACACCCAGTATACAGGACAGGAGAAGTGGTACTGTGCAGTGTATATATACAGAATAATACAGATACTGAGGATTACACCCAGTATACAGGACAGGAGAAGTGGTACTGTGCAGTGTATATATACAGATAATACAGATACTGAGGATTACACCCAGTATACAGGACAGGAGAAGTGGTACTGTGCAGTGTATATATAAAATAATACAGATACTGAGGATTACACCCAGTATACAGGACAGGAGAAGTGGATACTGTGCAGTGTATATATACAGAATAATACAGATACTGAGGATTACACCCAGTATACAGGACAGGAGAAGTGGATACTGTGCAGTGTATATATACAGAATAATACAGATACTGAGGATTACACCCAGTATACAGGACAGGAGAAGTGGTACTGTGCAGTGTATATATACAGAATAAATACAGATACTGAGGATTACACCCAGTATACAGGACAGGAGAAGTGGTACTGTGCAGTGTATATAGTATACAGATACTGAGGATTACACCAGTATACAGGACAGAGAAGTGGTACTGTGCAGTGTATATATACAGAATAATACAGATACTGAGGATTACACCCAGTATACAGGACAGGAGAAGTGGTACTGTGCAGTGTATATATACAGAATAATACAGATACTGAGGGTTACACCCAGTATACAGGACAGGAGAAGTGGTACTGTGCAGTGTATATATACAGAATAATACAGATACTGAGGATTACACCCAGTATACAGGACAGGAGAAGTGGTACTGTGCAGTGTATATATACAGAATAATACAGATACTGAGGATTACACCCAGTATACAGGACAGGAGAAGTGGTACTGTGCAGTGTATAATATACAGAATAATACAGATACTGAGGATTACACCCAGTATACAGGACAGGAGAAGTGGTGCTGTGCAGTGTATATATACAGAATAATACAGATACTGAGGATTACACCCAGTATACAGGACAGGGAAGTGGTACTGTGCAGTGTATATATACAGAATAATACAATACTTAGGATTACACCCAATATACAGGACAGGAGAAGTGGTCTGTGCAGTGTGTATATACAGAATAATACAGATACTGAGGATTACACCCGTATACAGGACAGGGGAAGTGGTACTTGCAATGTTACAGTGGGTGGGATAAGTAATGAGCAGTCACTAATTTTCTAAGTACAATCTATTTCTAAAGCTGCTATTAATGGATTTCTCACCAGATATCAGTAACAACCCATCCAATCCTTACAGGCTAAGAAATCGCCATAGATGTCTATACATTCTTTTGTAATAATGAGAAATAACAAAGGGAACAGTATTGAATCGTTCCTGAGATGTATTTAATACTTGATTCTTCTCCTTTGTTGGTGATGAAGCACCAGACGCCTCTTGTATAGAGACTCTCGTCATGCCATCAATATGTTTTACCACCAATAAGGTTGTGAAAGGTCTTGAGACGCTCACTGGTTTTACCTTTCATGTAGATGTTTCTTGTGTGGCTCCTTGGTAATGAGACTCCTTTATATCAGCCATCAGGTGATCCAGCTGATCTATCTACATAATTGTGAAGTGCTTATCCACTTCATCTGGATGTCCTCCTATGTCACTTCTGCTCACCATGTTTGTACACCCAAGACATTGGTGTAAGAATATTAATCCTAATGCCACCCACCACCACTGCACACTAATAGAGCTCCCCCCACCCACTCCCAGCAGTCCTCCTGGTCTCGCCCTCCTGACACGTTTCCCTCCCCGCAGCCTCCGACTCACCTCTCTGCACCTCGGTGCCTTTAGGACCTTTTGTGATGTCACAGTCACATGACTCATCACGTGACTGTGACATCACTACAGGTCTGTGGCCGCCCCACACTGCACCAGCGTGGCACAGAGTAAGAGGGGAGTGAGAGAGGCAGCCAGAGGGGGCAGACAGACACACAAGGGAGAGACTGCCACAGAAAGGAGAGACAGCCACAGAAGGGAGAGACTGCCATAGAGGAAAAGAGACAGTCACAAAAGAGGAGACTGCCACAGAGGGGGAGAGACAGCCACAGAAGAGGAGAGACAGCCACAGAAGGCAGAGACAGCCACAGAGGGGAGAGAAAGCCACAGAGGAAACAAGACAGCCACAGAAAGGGAGAGACTGCCTCAGAAAGGAGAGTGCCACAGAAGGAAAATGACAGCCACAGAAGGGTAAACACTGCCACAGAAAGGAGAGACTGCCACAGAAAGGGAGGGACAGCCAAAGAGGAAAAGAGGCAGCCACAGATAAGGAGAGACAGCCACAGATGGGAGAGACAGCCACAGAAAGCAGAGACTGCCACAGAACAAGGGACTGCCGCAGGAGGGAGATACAGCCACAGAAACTAGAGACAGCCACAGAAGGGGAGAGACAGCCACAGAGGATAAGAAACAGTCAGAGAAGGAGAGACAACCACAGAAAGGAGAGACACCACAGATAGGTGAGACTGCCACAGAGGAAAAGAGACAGCCACAGAACGGAGAGACTGCCACAAAGGAAAAGAGACAGCCACATAAGGGAGAGAACTGCCTCAGAAGGGAGAGACTATCACAGAGGGGAGACAGAATGTCACAGAGGAGACAAGACTGCCACAGAGGAAAAGAGACAGCCACACAGGGAAGAGACAGCCACAGAAGGGAGAGACAGCCACAGAAGGGAGAGACAGCCACAGAAGGGAGAGACAACCACAAAGGGAGAGAGACAACCACAGAAGGGAGGGACAGCCACAGAAGGGAGGGACAGCCACAGAGGAAAAGGGACAGCCACAGAGGAAAAGGGACAGCCACAGAGGAGAGAGACTGCTACAGAGGGGAAGAGACTGCCACAGAGAGGAGACAGACTGCCACAGAGGAGAGAGACAGCCACAGAGAGGAGACATACTGCCACAGAGGCGCGAGACCGCGCACAGGCAAAAGACAGCGTACAGACACCGCCCTCCCGATGCGATAGCATCAGGCCCACATCTGGCATTATAATCACTCAGTGGCAGGATTGATTTCAGCCGGTGTCAGGACTTTCCGGGGCCTCTGGCATCAATCGCACCTTTAAATACATTTACTTGTATTTACAGAGTGAAAAACATTTGTTCAAATGAAATAAATGATGTGGAATCTTCTTCAGTTTGGAACACGAGTGATATGTGATTTATTTTGTTATTATTTCTAATGAACTTCCGACTAAACTCAGCAGGATTTTGCCTTTACTTATTGCTAAGTCCCATTTAGACTTGTTAACACGTCGGAATCATCCAAAAATTGACTTCACCATTAAATGAATCTTTTTGCACCTGTTTTGTGTTTTCTTCTGCTTTGTGGATGACGTTATGCTGCAGTATTACATGTATCAGTTTCTATGAGAAGTCACATAACACATTCCTGATCATTCTAATTCCTGGTGTTCAAACTGAGTGTATGTATGAAACATAGCTCCCCCCTCCAGATAGCCACGCCAATTCCTGAGGACCACAATCCACATAGCCCTGCCCCTTCCAGATAGCCCCATCCACTATTGAGCCCCATCCACTAATATGCCAGTCTGCCTGGATGCCCTCTGGTTAGCCCTGTTCACTCCATATAGCCCCACCCACTTCATAGCACTGCCCCTACACATAGCCCCACCCCTTCACCGAATACATATGGCTCCACCCAGTTGTTTAGCCACACCCCTTTATAATGCATCAGGATGCGTGTGGCCCAACCCCTCCTGTTAGGCCCACCTCTTCACTATTGTAACCTGGCCAATGACTCCTTCATAACTGCATCCCCTGGATGCATATTGTCCCACCCCCTCCGGTTATCCTCTCCCCATTTATTATGCCCTCCTTTATTATTGCAACCCAGACAATGCTGGGTTCTACAGCTAGTCATGTTATAATTATGTTTTCAGAGTTTTGGGGGAAAAGAAATGTTCTGAATTTTCTCGCATCAAGAGGTTTGTGACATCACGATCGGGGCGGGCTCTGTGGCACTGGGGGGTCTCTCCTAATGTATGCAAATGTATTTTTACTTAAGAACCTGTTTTGTTTTTTCTTAATTAATACAGTGTTTAATTTTTCCTGGTAAAAAATGTGTAGGGTTTCACTGTATTTTCTATTGCCAGCGCAAGTAAACCAAGCAGCTACTGGCTGTCAACCCCGCTGCCTGGTGTTACCTTCACTGGCAACCAATAATACAGGGAAGACCAAGTTTTTTTAAATCTAAATAGTAAAAAAAAAAAAAAAAATTGGCGTGGGCTTCGTCGTATTTTCTATTGCCAGTCAAGGTAACCCAAGCGGCTGGGGGCTGGCATTCTCAGCATAGTAAGCCTCAGGTGTTCTGGACCTCCCGCGCAAAAATTGCAGCCAGCAGCCACCCCAGAATTGGCACCTCCATTAGAGATGCCAAAACTGGCAGTTGCCCTGCTCTTCCAGCTGCCGTGTAGTGGTGGCAGATTGGGTAATAAAGGGGTTCATGTCGGCTTTTTTTTGGCAGCTGACATCAAGGCCTATTGTTAATGTTAGCCGTCAGTATGACAGCCGGCCTTTAGCAATATTTTCAGTGAAGGGGAAAAAAAAACACAACACCGAGATAAATCCTTTATTACATACAAAATAAACACACCTCGTTATCCACTTTATTAGCTCCCACCAAGTTCCCCTCTGATGTAATCTTGTAATTACTGTAATCTTGCTGTGGAAGTGGTGAGGCGTTGTGATTCATCACGCAGCCGCCATCTTTGTCTACCCAAGTGTCCAAACATATCGGCCGCGTGAGTAAGGCTAGGGCCACATTGGTGTCGGGTGTTTGTGAGGACGCATCCAGCATAGAGCAGCAGTGCCCCAGTGTTACCGTAGTGTAACGCTGTGTTAATGCTGCCATAGAGTAACATGGGTGACGGTATGTGAAGGGCATGCAAACGTGGGCACAAAAGTGCCTGCATTTGAAATCTTGCGCTATTTTGTAGCGGACAGGTGAACACCGCTTGTTGCGTTCACCTGTCCGCTACAAAATAGCGCAAGATTTGAAATGCAGGCACTTTTGTGCCCACGTTTGCATGTCCTTCACATCCCGTCACCCATGTTACTCAATAGCAGCATTAACACCGCGTTACACTACGGTAATACTGCGGTAATGCTGCTCTACGCTTCCTTACAAACACCCGACGCCAATGTGGCCCTAGCCTAAGTGAGCATGTGCTCTCCGGGAGTAAGTTAGCTGTGAGGGGGTGAGCTGGGAGTGTGCTTTAGGGGTGAGGTACGGCAGCATGGGGCAGTGCGGAGGGGGGGGGAGGGTGAGTGGGGTCAGTGCGAAATGAGGGGGAATTGAAGGGTGAACGGGGCAGTGTGGGGGGTGAGCAAGGGCAGTGCGTGATGAGCAGGGACAGTGTAGAGTGAGCAGGGCCAGTGCAAGGTGAGCAGGGGTTGTACAGGGGGTGAGCAGGGGCAGTTTGGGGTGAGTGGTGGCATGTGAGGTGGTGAGCTGGGGCTGTGCGGGGGGTGAGCAGTGGGAAGGCTGGATGAAGCGTGGAGCGATGAGTCTATGGCTGTGAGTGGGGGCAGACTTAACAGAGTGGGTGTCTCAGTGGGCGTGACCGAGCACAGTGCCTCAATGTGGTGGGCGTGTCCTTACTTTTCCTTAAGTAAAGAATGCTTATTTCTTATTGGCAAGCAAGGACTCACCCACCACATGAGGACACTGTGCTTGACCACACCCATTTTTACACCCCGTCTATTAACTGCCCTCATTATCTCGACATTGAGTTCCGGAATTCAAGTGTGCAAGAATGCCGGGGTGAGCAGCAGGTGGGCGGAGCATAGAGCGGGTGAGCAGCGGGTGAGCGGAGCATGGAGTGGGTGAGCAGCGGGTGGGCGGAGCATGGAGTGGGTGAGCAGAGCATGGACTGTGCGGCGGGTTTCTGTCACCGCCAGACATCACCATATTTCCATACCCATCACTTCGGTGTGGTAATATGTCGGGCGGAAGTGACATAGGCGGACATCCAGACGGAAGTGGAGGAGCCACTTCACAATTATATATATATAGTGTCCATTTCAATAAATTCTGGCTTTACTGAACATGAGCATAAGGCTACATTCAGACTGTGCGTTTTTTCTTTCTTTTCTGCTGCGTTCGTGTTGAATTCTTAAAAAAAGCATCCTTTATTGATCCGTTTTTACTGCTGCGTTTTTTCCCCATTTTGAAGGGCTGCTATGAGAAAAACTCAACACAAACTGACATGTCCTTTCCAAAACGGAGCCTCCTAAAGTGAAAAAACGGATCACTTTAGAGCAGCCCAGTGTGAATGGCCAAAATGAAAACCCATAGACTTTGCTGGGATGTCATTTGAGTGAATAAAACTGATAAAAAACCGCACAGTGTGAATGTAGCCTCACTCTGTGGGGAGATAAACCATCACTTTCAGGACTCCTCAGTCTCAATGACATCGGCTGAATGTTGGGGGTCGTTTTCCAGCCGCAGAATAAATTTGGAGCCAATCAGACGCCTCTGTTGATATCACATGATGGATGAGTATCTATCTAGAGCAGGGGTCTCAAACACGCGGCCCGAGGGCCGCATGCGGCCCCTGGTACTTCACTATGCGGCCCGCGGCACCTTGGACAACTTAATGATGCATCACCCCAGTGCAGGGGGCCGCTGCAGTCCCTGCTGTGTGATGACTTCCGTCCGCGGCACTAACAAGCTCTGCCACTCAGCAAGATCAAGGCAAGCTGCCAGCCAATGAGAGGTCCACAGATGATGGCGGAATATGACGTCACATGCAGCCTCTGGCTGGCAGATTGCATTGATCTTGCTGAGCAACAGAGCTTGTCTGAGCAGCGGCTGGAGGAAGTCATAGCACAGCATAGGCCGGAAGCCAGCACAGCAGGGACCGCGGCGGCCCCCTACACTGGAGCGATGCATCATTAAAGTGAGAAAAGTGTGAGTGTGTGTGAGAGGGTGTGTGTGTGTGAGGGTGTATGTAAGTGAGGATGTGTGTATAAGAAAGTGTGTATGAGGTGTGTGTGAGTTTCAGTGTTTGTATGAGAGTGTGTGAGTGTGTGTATGAGGATGTGTGAGAGCGTGTGTGTGAGAGAGTGTGTGTGTGTGTGGGTTTGTGTGTGGGTGTGTGTTAATGAGTGTGTATGTGTAAAAAGAAGGTAAAACAGGATAGGGGCATCACTATAAAAGTAAATCAGGATTTTGAGACATACCTAGAAAAAGGGATCAGGATGGGGGACAACGTACAAAAGGACCAGGATGCGGGACCTCACTACAAAGTGGTCCAGGATGGGGGATATCACTACTAAAAGGGGATCAGGATGGGGGATATCACTAGAAAAGGGGATCAGGATGAGGGATATCACTAGAAAGGGGATCAGATGGGGACATCACTACTAAAGGGGATCAGGATGGAACATCAGTAGAAAAGGGGATCAGGATGGGAAGACATCAGTAGAAAAGGGGATCAGGATGGGGCATCAGTAGAAAAGGGGATCAGGATGGGGACATCAGTAGAAAAGGGGATCAGGATGGGGGTCATTAGTAGAAAAGGGGATCAGGATGGGGGACATCACTACTAAAGGGGATCAGATGGGGGATATCACTAGAAAAAGGGGATCAGGATGAGGGATATCAGTAGAAAAGGAGATCAGTTGGGGGACATCACTACTAAAGGGGATCAGGATGGGGGATATCACTAGAAAAGGGATCAGGATGAGGGATATCACTATAAAAGGGGATCAGGATGGGGGACATCACTACTAAAGGGGATCAGGATGGAAGACCTCAGTAGAAAAGGGTTATCAGGATGGGGGACATCAGTAGAAAGGGGATCAGGTTGGGGACATCAGTAGAAAAGGGGATCAGGAAAGGAGACATCACGTAGAAAAGGGGGATCAGGATGGGGGACATCAGTAAGGAAAAGGGGGATCAGGATGGGGAAATCACTAGAAAAGGGCATCAGGATGGGGACATCAGTAGAAAAGGACATTACTACAGCATGGGGATATTACTACAAGAAGGGGATCAGGATTTGTACTTTACTACATTGAGCAAACAATTCTGGTATTGCTAAAAATATCACTTAGTACTACATGGGATGCAGCCCCCCGATATAAATGTTTTTCTATATGCGGCCCACCAACCCAGCTGAGTTTGAGACCCCTGATCTAGACTTCTCAGCCTCGAGGACACCATTAATCCTGACCAAATCTCCAAATGTTTTTTGCTAAAGTGCAACCCCAAAGTTTTAGGACCTTCCACCGTGCCTCTCTGTTGGTGCAGACCCTCATTATTGTGCCACTTTACAGCCACTTCAGGAACAAGGTTTTCATGCCTAGTTGGGTCCCTTGGCCTTGTTTCCATATAGAAGGTCTGAGTTTTTGGCCATAATTCATCCATGAAGACATTAAGATGTCTTCCCACCAGACGTCTCTGAGCAGTAGATTGTGTAGCCGGTCCTGCCGGTCGTTGCTGGATCTGAGTTGATGGCACTGCTGGACATCTCTCTATATCAAAGGTGAGTAAGTATGATGTGTCTATCATCTGCTGTATTTACTAACCTTAGCTAACTGCTGCTACATCTACGGTCCTCAGCATTTCTTGACCAGCACATCTTGACGCTTCAGTCAGTTTTGGACATTATTGCCTGGAGGAGACTTTGCTGATGCAGTATAACTACCTAGTACAAAGGCAATGGCGTAACTTGAAGTTCATGAGCCCCGATGTGAAAGCTCCAGCGGGGCCCCCAATTATTGCAAATGTTTAATAGCATCAGTCTTTTTTGGGGGGACTCGGGTGCAATTGCACCCCCTGCACCTGTTGTACTTACACCTCTGCTTATATCAATACAAAGCATTATATTCTTTCTTCTCAATGCTTTGATGTTCCGGCTTATTGAGCGATCTCACATTGTCGGATAATGAACAGATCTGGACACAGCGGCCAGTAAGAAATCTCTTTTATACACATTTGTCTTTTTCCTCTCACACTAAAGATAAAGATTACAAAGATGATAAAGTCTATATACAGCGTAACGCACCATTGTGAATCAGTATCGGAATATGACGGAATGTTCAGGTTTATACATGGAAAGTTTACCTTCATATTGAAAAGTTTTGCAACTTCCTAATAGTGAAAGATTGTGAAACATTCCTCCTCATTGTCAAGATCTCTGCCTTCTGTCAGTGAATGGGTTTACAAGAAACCTATGTGCACACATGGCATTTTTTAAATGCATTTTTCCTTGCAGGTAGACACATCCCAGCAAAGTCAATGAGAATCCTGCAGCGCTGTGCACACCTTCAGTTTTTTCTTATTTCTGCACCAAATATGCAAGGGAGAAAAAAGCAACGTGCACAAAACTTCAGGATTCTCATTGACTTTGCTGGTGTAAGGATTTGCATACAGTCTTGTGTAAACATACACCAAAAAACGCATTAACAAAAAGCATTACAAATGCACTGTGTGCACAGGGTCGACAGAAAACTCACAGAGACCTCCCAACTCCCAACTGAGAGAGATACAATTGTATCCAAACCAGACAGCTAGAAAGTAGCTATCTGAAGCCACAGAACATTGTCCAGACCAGATACAATTGTGAGAACTACAAGGTCCATGCATGATTCTGTTTTTTGAATGAAAACAAAAATGTTGCAATTCACTGACATGAAGCAGAGATCTGGAAAATGACAAAGTAGATTAGAAAGTTGCAGTACTTTATAATACCATGATGAAGCTTTTATTACATAGGACCGGGGTCCCTTTATGTATCTGACTGTGGAGTCCGGCTTTAGTTCTAATATGAAGGACAGGACGTCTTCCAGCTTCGGCCCTGTAGAGCGGCGTCTGCCCTGAGGCCGATCGGAGACCATAGTATTCCTGAGCATGTGTGACTGGAGCGGCCGAGGACGGCGATCGCTGGGGGTCCTGGGACGTCGCTCTGTGATTGGCTCGTCTTAGGTGAGAATCTTGTAGATCCCCATAGTCAGGAGCAGATGGTGGACGATCACTGGGGAGAGAAGAGTCAAGAGATGTAACAAGTTATAGAACATATCAGACTCCGATATAGAGAACCTGGGAAAGGGCTGATACAATGTAACAGCAGAGGTGATACATACACACGGCCAAAAGTGCCATCACCTGGAAATTGTGCTTGACAATGCAGGATTTCTCCAGAATATTCTCACAATCCCCAGGTTTTCTTATACACAGGACTTTTCCTTTGTGTTTATTGGAACAAAAAAAAACTGACAAATTGGACAAAATTTCACACAAAACCCCAAAAATGGGAATTATTTCCCCCTCATCTTAATCTCAGTTTCCCCTGTGTAATAATCCTGCCCTCAGTCTCCTCTATATCCTCCACAAGATTCTTCTCCTGGAGTTTCTCCTCTTCTTTATAATCTGCTCCCGAAATCTCGTCTTCTCCCAATTTTCAGATCTCTCCACATGGGATCAATGGGATTTAGACGGGTCATTGCTGCCCCTTCAGATCTCTCCACAGGTGATCAATGGGATTTAGATCTGGTCATTGCTGCCCCTTCAGATCTCTCCACAGGTGATCAATGGGATTTAGATCCGGTCATTGCTGCCCCTTCAGATCTCTCCACAGGTGATCAATGGGATTTAGATCCGGTCATTGCTGCCCCTTCAGATCTCTCCACAGAGGATCAATAGGATTTAGATCTGGTCATTGCTGCCTCTTCAGATCTCTCCACAGAGGATCAATGGGATTTAGATCCGGTCATTGCTGTCCCTTCAGATCTCTCCACAGGTGATCAATGGGATTTAGATCCGGTCATTGCTGACCCTTCAGATCTCTCCAGCGCTTTGTTTCCTCCATTTCTGGAGCTTCTTGATGTTTGGGGTCATTGTCCTGCTGGAGACCCCTGACCTAGGACGCCCCCAGCTGTCTGACACCGGATTCTACATTGTCATTGTCCACATTGTCCTCTGGTATCTTCAGATTTCATTATGTCTTGAAAACAGTCAAGACCCCCAGTACCAGAGGCAGCAAAACACCCAAAACATCTCTGACCTCCTCCATATGTGGCTGTAGGTCCTGTACTCTTTTCTCTGTCCTCCCCCATATGTGACTGTAGGTCCAGTGCTCTTTTCTCTGTCCTCCCCCATATGTGACTGTAGGTCCTGTGTTCTGTTCTCTGACCTCCCATATGTGACTGTAGGTCCTGTACTCTTTTCTCTGTCCTCCCCCATATGTGACTGTAGGTCCTGTGCTCTTTTCTCTCACTCCCCCATATGTGACTGTAGGTCCTGTGCACTTTTCTCTGACCCCCTCCCCCATATGTGACTGTAGGTCCTGTGCTCTTTTCACTGACCTCCCCCATATGTGACTGTAGGTCCTGTGCTCTTTTCTCTGATCTCCTCCATATGTGACTGTAGGTCCTGTGCTCTTTTCTCTGACCTCCCCCATATGTGACTGTAGGTCCTGTGCTCTTTTCTCTGACCTCCCTCATATGTGACTGTAGGTCCTGTGCTCTTTTCTCTGACCTCCCCCATATGTGACTGTAGGTCCTGAGCTCTTTTCTCTGACCTCCTCCATATGTGACTGTAGGTCCTGTGCTCTTTTCTCTGACCTCCCTCATATGTGACTGTAGGTCCTGTGCTCTTTTCTCTGACCTCCCCCATATGTGACTGTAGGTCCTGAGCTCTTTTCTCTGACCTCCTCCATATGTGACTGTAGGTCCTGTGCTCTTTTCACTGACCTCCCCCATATGTGACTGTAGGTCCTGTGCTCTTTTCACTGACCTCCCCCATATGTGACTGTAGGTCCTGTGCTCTTTTCTCTGACCTCCTCCATATGTGACTGTAGGTCCTGTGCTCTTTTCTCTGACCTCCCCCATATGTGACTCTAGCTTCTGTGCTCTTTTCTCTGACCTCCCCCATATGTGACTGTAGGTCCTGTGCTCTTTTCTCTGCCCTTCTCCATATGTGACTGTAGGTCCTGTGCTCTTTTCTTTTCTTTGTCGGCCTCTGTTTTCGGTAAACAGTAGAATGATTCGCTTTATCAAAAAGCTCAAACTTGTGTCATCTGTACACAAGACCTTTTCCCAGGAAGATTTTGGTTCCTCACATACATTTTGGCTTTTTTTCTGTCTCTGTGTCAGCAGTGGGGCTTCCTGGGTCTCCTCCATAGCGTTTCATGTCATTGACATGTGGATGGATAGTTCGTGCTGACACTGATGCCCCCTGAGCCTGCAGGATGGCTTGAATTTCTTTTGAACTAGATTGGGACTTATCCACCATTTGGACTATCCGGCGTTTAACCTATCATTAATTTACCTCTGCTGTCCACGTCCAGGGAGATTAGCTACAGTGCCACGGGCAGTAAACGTCTTGATTATGTTGGCACCGTGGACAAAGGAACAATAGATCGCTGAAGATAGACTTATAGCTTTAAAATTATTAATATTTTTGTTCTCGTACCCTCAGACCGTCCTCTTCTCTTTCTGTCCTCCAGGCTTAGTGCGGCACACACAGACACATAATGCAAAGATTGAGGCAACTTCTCCCCTTTGTATCTGGTTTCAGGTGTGATTTTCATATTGCCCACACCTGTTACTTTCACTGGTGAGTGTGAACGAGCGTCACATGCTGGAACCAAAGGTGTTTACTCACAATTTTGGAAAGATGACAACAATTTTGTCCGGCCCATTTTTGGGGTTTTGTGTAAACTCTATCCAATTTGTCGTTTTTTTGTGTTGTTTCAATACACACAAAGGAAATAATCCTGTGTATAACAAAACATGGGGGATTGTGATAATATTCTGGGTGAAATAAGTACTTTTCTGGAACAATTTCAAGGCTATTACCATTTTCGGCCATGACTACATGTGGTCACAAGAGCTCCTCATGCCTAGGAAGAGAATCCCATAATAATGGGGGGGTGCAATGTCTGAGGACCCCATGATGAGCAGGACAGCAGAGTGCAGCATGGGGGTCTTCTTCTCTATATTACTCTATATAGATTCTGCATTAATTGGCAGCTGAGCGCCATTCTAGAACTTTACCTGCGAGGCCAGGATAGCTGAAAGCTGCCGAACCTAAAAGAAAAGTGGAGAATAAGATTGTAACACACAAGCAAATACTAGGAAAACGGAAACATCACCGGACAAAATGATTCAGGTTCTATTCTAAAATCTACGGGGTAAGAAAATGCTCCAAATGCAGATGAAGCCGGGGGACAAGCAATTAAGCAGGAATGCATGATGTATTAAACATCCATAACATGACATTTATATTCAGCAAATTCAACAAAACCTTCACATGCAAATCAGATGGGATCCAAAAGCAAGAAAAATGATAAAGGACTCACTAATACATCCATACTAAAATAAGGATACATACTCTGCAGTATAAATTCTGCCACTAAGACACCTCCTGTCTGTTCTTTCTGTTGTCTCCGTTTTCCGCAAGTCTGCAAAGATAAAACAGCATTAAAAATATGCAGAGAAAGCATAGATTCCTGTAAAACCATAAGATCCTGTCTGCAGTCACCACTAGGGGGAGCTCCCTGTATACAGAGATACATGATAATATCCTGTCTGCAGTCTCCACTAGGGAGAGCTCCCTGTATACAGAGATACAAGATAAGATCCTGTCTGCAGCCACCACTAGGGGGAGCTCCCTGTATACAGAGATACATGATGAGATTCTGTCTGCAGTCATCACTAGGGGGAGCTCCCTGTATACAGAGATACATGATAAGATTCTGTCTGCAGCCACCACTAGGGGGAGCTCCCTGTATACAGAGATACATGATAAGATCCTGTCTGCAGTCACCACTAGGGGGAGCTCCCTGTATACAGAGATACATGATAAGATCCTGTCTGCAGCCACCACTAGGGGGAGCTCCCTGTATACAGAGATACATGATAAGATCCTGTCTGCTGCCACCACTAGAGGGAGCTCCCTGTATACAGAGATACATGATAAGATCCTGACTGCAGCCACCACTAGGGGGAGCTCCCTGTATACAGAGATACATGATAAGATAATGTCTGCAGTCACCACTAGGGGGAGCTCCCTATATAAAGAGATACATGATAAGATCCTGTCTGCAACCACCACTAGGGGGAGCTCCCTGTATACTGAGATACATGATAAGATTCTGTCTGCAGCCACCACTAGGAGGAGCTCCCTGTATACAGAGATACTTGATAAGATCCTGTCTGCAGTCACCACTAGGGGGAGCTCCCTGTATAAAGAGATACATGATAAGATCCTGTCTGCAACCACCACTAGGGGTAGCTCCCTGTATACAGAGATACATGATAATATCCTGTCTACAGCCACCACTAGGGGGAGCTCCATGTATACAGAGATACTTGATAAGATCCTGTCTACAGCCACCACTAGGGGGAGCTTCCTGTATGCAGAGATACATGATAAGATTCTGTCTGCAGTCACCACTAGGGGGAGCTCCCTGTATACAGAGATACATGATAAGATCCTGTCTACAGTCACCACTAGGGGGAGCTCCCTGTATACAGAGATACATGATAAGATCCTGTCTGCAGTCACCACTAGGGGGAGCTCCCTGTATACAGAGATACATGATAAGATTCTGTCTGTAGTCACCACTAGGGGGAGCTCCCTGTATACAGAGATACATGATAAGATCCTGCCTGCAGTCACCACTAGGGGGAGCTCCCTGTATACAGAGATACATGATAAGATCCTGTCTGCAGTCACCACTAGGGGGAGCTCCCTGTATACAGAGATACATGATAAGATTCTGTCTGTAGTCACCACTAGGGGGAGCTCCCTGTATACAGAGATACATGATAAGATCCTGCCTGCAGTCACCACTAGGGGGAGCTCCCTGTATACAGAGACACATGATAAGATCCTGTCTGCAGTCACCACTAGGGGGAGCTCCCTGTATACAGAGATACATGATAAGATTATGTCTGCAGCCACCACTAGGGGGAGCTCCCTGTATACAGAGATACATGATAAGATCCTGTCTGCAGCCACCACTAGGGGGAGCTCCCTGTATACAGAGATACATGATAAGATTCTGTCTGCAGTCACCACTAGGGGGAGCTCCCTGTATACAGAGATACATGATAAGATTCTGTCTGCAGCCACCACTAGGGGGAGCTCCCTGTATACAGAGATACATGATAAGATCCTGTCTGCAGTCACCACTAGGGGGAGCTCCCTGTATACAGAGATACATGATAAGATTCTGTCTGCAGTCACCACTAGGGGGAGCTCCCTGTATACAGAGATACATGATAAGATCCTGTCTGCAGTCACCACTAGGAGGAGCTCCCTGTATACAGAGATACATAAGATCCTGTCTGCAGTCACCACTAGGGGGAGCTCCCTGTATACAGAGATACATGATAAGATCCTGTCTGCAGTCACCACTAGGGGGAGCTCCCTGTATACAGAGATACATGATAAGATCCTGTCTGCAGCCACCACTAGGGGGAGCTCCCTGTATACAGAGATACATGATAGAAGCAAGCTGTTGTACTGATGTCTCATCTAGGTGATATCAGTATTAAGTATAAGGGTGATATTACTTACCACAGGGCAGGAGAACTTCTCGCTGTCACACAGATAGGTCTCACAATGTAGCCAGACTTTGGACAGTTTTGGGACATTCTGGAAGCGGAAGGCATTAAACTGGAAACTTGCTCGGCTGTTCTTCCCATTTTCATGCACAATAATTGAGTCGTCTGATGGACACCTGCACATACCGAATGTAGGGAGAAAACCTCAATGTCTGAGACATACATGTGTGACCAAAATGTGTAAAATATCAACTGCAAGGAATCCTATGGGAAATTTATAAACATTGAAACTTTGCTCAACTATAAAGGAAGGTGTAATCCTCCTTCAGACATGAAATGGTTAAAGGGAACCTGTCACCCCCTTTGGGCATTTTATACTGTTCCCAGCAGCTTACACATAATGTAAATGGGGTTCTAGTAACCCTCTATGTGCCCAGATGATACCCGCTCCACTGCGCAGGCGCGAGAGCAGCTGTCACTCAAACGCCGGTCACAGACGGGGAAGGCAATTTTAAAAAGTTCAGGGCGGTTTTGCAGCTGAGGGGCGACGAGGACATAATCCACCAGGACCATATACAGTAGCAGCCTCCCGGACCTTTTAGGAGGTCAGCGCTGGATAGAATAAAAGTTATATTCTCTGGTACGTGGGGTCAGTCTGGGCACATACAGGGGATACTGGAACCCCATTTACATGATGTGTAACCTGGCGGGCACTGTATAAAATGCCCTGGGGGGATAGGTTCCCTTCAAGGACATAAAGGCTGAAACATGTTTGCTACTATTCTTGTACATGGGCAGTATTATAGTAGTTATATTCTTGTATATAGGAGCAGTATTATAGTAGTTATATTCTTGTATATAGGAGCAGTATTATAGTAGTTATATTCTTGTACATAGGGGCAGTATTATAGTAGTTATATTCCTGTACATAGGAGCAGTATTATAGTAGTTATATTCTTGTATATAGGGGCAGTATTATAGTAGTTATATTCTTGTATATAGGAGCAGTATTATAGTAGTTATATTCTTGTATATAGGAGCAGTATTATAGTAGTTATATTCTTGTATATAGGAGCAGTATTATAGTAGTTATATTCTTGTATATAGGGCAGTATTATAGTAGTTATATTCTTGTACATAGGAGCAGTATTATAGTAGTTATATTCTTGTATATAGGGGCAGTATTATAGTAGTTATATTCTTGTACATAGGATCAGTATTATAGTAGTTATATTCTTTGTACATATGGCATATAGTGTATTCTTGTATATAGGAGCGTATTATGTAGTTATATTCTTGTATATAGGGGCAGTATTATAGTAGTTATATTCTTGTATATAGGAGCAGTATTATAGTAGTTATATTCTTGTATATAGGGGCAGTATTATAGTAGTTTATATTATTGTATATAGGGCAGTATTATAGTAGTTATATTCTTGTACATAGGGCAGTATTATAGTAGTTATATTCTTGTATATAGGAGCAGTATTATAGTAGTTATATTCTTGTATATAGGGCAGTATTATAGTAGTTATATTCTTGTATATAGGGGCAGTATTATAGTAGTTATATTCTTGTATATAGGGGCAGTATTATAGTAGTTATATTCTTGTATATAGGAGCAGTATTATAGTAGTTATATTCTTGTATATAGGGGCAGTATTATAGTAGTTATATTCTTGTATATAGGGGCAGTATTATAGTAGTTATATTCTTGTATATAGGAGCAGTATTATAGTAGTTATATTCTTGTATATAGGGCAGTATTATAGTAGTTATATTTACTAGTATATATGGCAGTATTATAGTAGTTATATTCTTGTATATAGGAGCAGTATTATAGTAGTTATATTCTTGTATATAGGGGCAGTATTATAGTAGTTATATTCTTGTACATAGGGGCAGTATTATAGTAGTTATATTCTTGTATATAGGGCAGTATTATAGTAGTTATATTCTTGTATATAGGGCAGTATTATAGTAGTTATATTCTTGTATATAGGGGCAGTATTATAGTAGTTATATTCTTGTATATAGGGGCAGTATTATAGTAGTTATATTCTTGTATATAGGGGCAGTATTATAGTAGTTATATTCTTGTATATAGGGGCAGTATTATAGTAGTTATATTCTTGTACATAGGGGCAGTATTATGTAGTTATATTCTTGTACATAGGGGCAGTATTATAGTAGTTATATTCTTGTATATAGGGCAGTATTATAGTAGTTATATTCTTGTATATAGGGGCAGTATTATAGTAGTTATATTCTTGATAATAGGGCAGTATTATAGTAGTTATATTCTTGTATATAGGGGCAGTATTATAGTAGTTATATTCTTGTATATAGGGGCAGTATTATAGTAGTTATATTCTTGTATATAGGGGCAGTATTATAGTAGTTATATTCTTGTATATAGGGCAGTATATATAGTAGTTATATTCTTGTATATAGGGGCAGTATTATAGTAGTTATATTCTTGTATATAGGGCAGTATTATAGTAGTTATATTCTTGTATATAGGGCAGTATTATAGTAGTTATATTCTTGTATATAGGAGCAGTATTATAGTAGTTATATTCTTGTATATAGGGGCAGTATTATAGTAGTTATATTCTTGTATATAGGGCAGTATTATAGTAGTTATATTCTTGTATATAGGGGCAGTATTATAGTAGTTATATTCTTGTATATAGGGCAGTATTATAGTAGTTATATTCTTGTATATAGGGCAGTATTATAGTAGTTATATTCTTGTATATAGGAGCAGTATTATAGTAGTTATATTCTTGTATATAGGGGCAGTATTATAGTAGTTATATTCTTGTATATAGGGGCAGTATTATAGTAGTTATATTCTTGTATATAGGGCAGTATTATAGTAGTTATATTCTTGTATATAGGGCAGTATTATAGTAGTTATATTCTTGTATATAGGAGCAGTATTATAGTAGTTATATTCTTGTATATAGGGGCAGTATTATAGTAGTTATATTCTTGTATATAGGGGCAGTATTATAGTAGTTATATTCTTGTATATAGGGGCAGTATTATAGTAGTTATATTCTTGTATATAGGGGCAGTATTATAGTAGTTATATTCTTGTATATAGGGGCAGTATTATAGTAGTTATATTCTTGTATATAGGGGCAGTATTATAGTAGTTATATTCTTGTATATAGGGGCAGTATTATAGTAGTTATATTCTTGTATATAGGGGCAGTATTATAGTAGTTATATTCTTAGATGTTATATGTGACACAGTCTGCGGTATACATCTTACCCTTTGCTTATTAGTTGCCATTGAATGTGATAAGCGTAGTCAGTTGATGGAGTGGCCCAACAATAGTTCAGAACAACTTTAAATCTGTGTAAAATAAAGAATAAGCATAGTAAGTAAATTGTTCTTATGCACAAGTTTTTTACAGTGCCATTTTTCTACAATTATTTTTATGTAAGTGATGAAATTATATTTCCACCATAAGACCAATACCTACAGGAGCATCTCAATGAATTAGAATATCATGAACAAGTCAATTATTTCAGTAATTCAATACATAAAGTGACCACATCTATTATATAGAGTCATTACACACAGAGGGATCTATTTCATGTGTTTATTTCTGTTAATGTTGATGATTAATGAAAACCCAAAGGTCATTATCTCAGAAAATTAAAGTAGGGAGGAAGAAGGGTTAAATACTGTGCTGCCATATTTCACTAGACATCAAAGGGTGAATATAATATTGATTGATTAGTCAACGCGTTTCAGCTTCAAATGTTAATGCCCTATGCACTACCCTGCAAGGTAAAGCTTTCCCTGCCTCCTCCTGGCATTGAGCTGAAGTTTCTCTGCACAGAATCCATTTTTATGTTGTACCTGCTGCTAATTCCTTTGGCTTCGACCCCAGCAAATACATCAGATCCAATGTCTGCCGTGTCCACCACAAACGGAGCTTCTTTTTGGGTTGAAAACTTGGCATTCTTTCCAAAGACAAAAATTCAACAGAAACAACCAACAACACAAAGACAAATAGAAGACAATAAAATTATCTCCATAGAAGAAGATTAGGCTGATAATGTGCAAATAAATAAATTATAATATTTAAGATGCAATGTAGTTGCGGATTTTCTTTCAATGACCATTTATACAACTGTAGAAGAGAAGGGGTTAACAGAGATCCTGACTGAGGTGTGTGGAGCCAGATGACAGATTAGAAGCCTGTGCCAAGGAAAGAAGAGTTTGCAGTGATCCTGACATTCTGGCATTGCTCAGCTCTGTGCTGTAATTTGATACATTGTTTCCTAATCAGCTGCAGTTAGGAGTGTAGGCCACACCCTCTTTCCCATATATGGTTACACACCTGTATTCAGTGTGAAGGTGGATTTGACTGATAATGAACATATGTCTGCTTCACACACAGTACAGTGGGGACACCTTGTGGAAGGTTTATGAATGCTTTTCAACCAAAATTTTCTAATGAAGTGTATTTGAAAGTTTATTAGAATCAATTGCTCTATATTATTATTATTATTATGTAAAAATTTAAATGGTGAATACACTTTAAGTACCGTATATACTCGTGTATAAGCCGAGTTTTTCAGCCCAAAATTTGGGCTGAAAAGTCTCCCCCTCGGCTTATACACGAGTCAATACGGTTGGTGGGGGCTGTGGAGGCTGGAGGAGGCGGGGGGAGGCTGCTGTATGAGCGGCCCCGTCACGTGGGGCCGCTCATTACATATGCACTGCTTCCCCCTGTCAATCAGCGGCAGGGGGAAGCAGTTCATATATGCCCCCAAATGCTGGCACTCTCCCCCCTTGTAAGGGCCCCCCTCTGCTTATATTACCATCCCGGTCTTCTGCTCAGCGCCGCTCCTCGGTGCTCCGTCCGTCCAGCTACATCCGGGATCCCCGGCCGTCGCAGGCATATGACGTCATCGTGCGATGGCCGGAGATCCCGAATGCAGCGAGGACGGAGCATGAAGAACGGAGCACCGAGGAGCGGCGCTGAGCAGAAGACCGGGATGGTAAGATAAGCAGGAGGGGGGTGAGTGCCAGCATTTGGGGGCTGCTGGGTACCCCCTGGGGGCTGCTGGGTACCCCCAGGGGGCTGCTGGGTACCCCCTGGGGGCTGCTGGGTACCCCCTAGGGGCTGCTGTATAACCCCTGGGGGCTGCTGGGTACCCCCTGGGGGCTGCTGTATAACCCCTGGGGGCTGCTGTATATACTGCTGGGGCCTGTATACCACTGGGGCTGCTGTATATACCACTGGGGCTGCTGTATATACCACTGGGGCTGCTGTATATACTGGTGGGGTCTGTATATACCACTGGGGAGGCTGCTGTATACCACTGGGGTTGCTGTATATACTACTGGGGCCTGTATATGCCACTGGGGAGGCTGCTGTATACTACCATTGGGGGACCTGTATACCACACTGCTGGGGGCTGTATACCTGTGCTGGGGTCCACCCTCGGCTTATACACGAGTCAATAGGTTTTCCCAGGATTTGGGGGCAAAAGTAGGGGGGTCGGCTTATACACGAGTATATACGGTAAGTTATTAATTTTTTACTTTGCAACTTTGTATTGCTTCTCTGCCTCTTTTCACACAGTTTTTTCTACTATTGAGGCTGATGTTAAATGTGTACAAACACATCATAAATTTGGAGCTCGCCATGTAATCAATATTTCACATCATTCTGGTCATTTTGATAT
>JARQOC010000006.1:7644884-7668588 GCA_033576535.1 Allobates femoralis | reverse complement strand
CAGCCCGGGGGGACTTGTGCCAGCACGGGGGACGTGGGGCCACCCCTTGGGGACGTGGGGCCCCCCCTTGGGGACGTGTGTTTGGCCCCTTGACATGTGGAGGGCCCCCGGGGAATGTGGGCCACCCCTGGGGAATGTGAGCCAGCCCCGGGGAAAGCATGGGGGCACCCTGAGGGACGTTTGCCACCCCGGGGGGCATGTGTGCCAGCCCTGGGGGATTTGTGCCACCCTGGGGGACGTTTTCCAGCCCTGAGGGACGTGTCCCAAGCCCGGGGAAAGGCATGTGGCACCCCCTGGGGGATGGGGTTCCAGCCCTGGAGGGGGGTTTTTACCATCAGGGGGGGGACGTGGCCACTGTAACCCAAAGAATAAGGGGGCCAAAAATTTTGGAGGGGGGCTAAACCCAAAGGGATAGGGACCATGAAACCAAATGAGGGGCAAATAAGGGAAATATACCCTATATATTTGTAAGACAGCCCTTTGGGGGACATTATAAGACGGGCCCCATTTAACATTAAAAAAAAATTTTTTTCCCCTTTTTTCCCTTTACCAAATTTGGGGGTGCGTCTTATAATCAGGTGTGTCTTATAAAGCGAAAAATTCGGTATGTTTAAAAAGTAGACAAAAAAGTAATTCCTTTTGCAAAAAACTAAAAAAAAAAAAACAATACTTCAGTTTAAAAAAGAAAACTGATTAAATCAAATTTAAATTTTTTAAAAAAAATAAAAAAAAAATCCAAAAGGGTTCAATTAAGAAAACAAAAATAAAAAAAATTTAAAAATGTCCCAAATCTAAACATAAAAAAATAAAATTTATTTTTGAAAAAAAAAAAATAATAATCAAGACTTTAATTAAAAAAAAGAAAATTGATTAAGTAATGTCAAATCTACACAATAAAAATCTTAATTTATTTTAGAAAAATATATAACAAAAAACAAAATAATGAATCAAGGCTTGAATGAAAAAAAATAAAACTGAATAAATAATTAAATCAAATGTAGACAAAAAAAAAGTCCTAATTTAGTTTTGGAAAGTGTAAAAACAAAAATGATAATTAAAACTTCAATAGCAAAAAAAGAAGAAAATGAATAAAATATTTATGTCAAATCGAGATAAAAAAAATCTAATTTTTAAATTAAAATAAAAAAAAAATGAATCAAGACTTCAATTAAAAAAACTGATTAATAATGTGAAATCTAGACAAAAAAATCTAATTTATTTATGAAATATATAAATAAAAATATGATAATAATAATAATGCTTCGATAAAAAAAAAGAAATCTGATTAAATAAATAAGTCAAATGTAGTCCAAAAAATCTAATTTATTTTTGAAAAATATAAAAAAAATTATTTAAGACTTCAATAAATAAAACTGATTAAATAATGATGTCAAATCTAGAGAAAAAAAATCTAATCTATGTATTAAAAATATGAAATTTACAATAATAAAAAAGGCTTCAATTAAAAAAAAAAAAAAAGAAAACTGATGAAATAATGAAGTCAAATCTAGTCCAAAAATGTATTATCCATCTAATTTATTTTTGAAAAATATAAAAAAATTAATCAAAACTTTAGTAAAAAAAACCTGATTAAATATGGATGTCAAATCTAGACAAAAAACTTAATTTAGTTTTGAAAAATATAAGAAAATAACAAATGAATCAAGACTTCATTTAAAAAAAACTGATTAAATATTAAGTGATATCTAGACAAAAAAAATCTTATTTATGAAAAATATAAATAATAATAAAGGCTTTAATTAAGTCAAATCTAGTGAAAAATATTTACTATATTTTTGAAAAATATAAAAAAATCAATGAGTAAATAATGATGTCAAATCTAGACAAAAAAAATCTAACTTATTTAGGAAGAATGTAATAATAATAATAATAATACTAATAATAATAATAATAATAATAATAATAATAATTAAGGCTTCAATTAAAAAAAAAGAAAACTGATTAAGTAATTAAGTCAAATCTACTAAAAAAAATCTAATTTAATTTAGAAAAATATAAAAAAAAATTAAGACTTCAATTAAAAAAACTGATGTAATGATTATGTCAAATCTAGACAAAAAAATCTCAATTTATTTTTGAAAAAAGGTTAAAAAAAAATCAATCAAGGCTTCAAAGTATTAAACAAAAAATTACTCAAAACTTAAATAAAACAAAGCTATCACTCACATCAGATTGTGTCCCACAATAGGATTTGTTCCTTGGAGATAAATCAGGAATGGTGAATTGATAATATCCGGACTCGATAATTCCATTATAGCACATCCCGCCCAGCGCCAGCTGAGAGATCTCCCAGCCGTACGGGCACTCCGGAATTTTGGCCACAATAGATTTAGGAAAACAATGAACAATAATCACATCTGGAGGAAAAACAGGAAAAGAAAATGGAATTAATCCCAAATTCACTAAATATAACATTAAATTGTAAAAATTATAAATATAATATAAACATTATATATATAATATTCATTTTTTTAATTATTAGTTTGCCATTTTTTGTAATATACTGAATATTGACACTATAAAATGATTACATGTATATTGTTTGTAAACAAAAAAAATCTAAAAATGTGAAATAAGTTGAGTTTTTTTCACTTAAAAAATAGAAATATGAATAATCATTTATACAAAGTAATAATTAAATGTTTTTCTTGTAAAAAAGTTTAAAAATGTTGAAGTTCAAACTTGGATTTCCAATAAAAAATAAAAATATTAATAATCAAACATTTATCAAAAGTAATAATTACATGTTTATTTCTTGTAAAATAAAAAGGTCTAAAAATGTAAAAGTGCAGAGAAAATAACAATATTTATATTTAAACATTAATCAAAAGTATGGTAATAATTATGTATTGCTTAAAAAAAGTCTGAAAATATAAAATAAGTGAAAAGTTTTTTTCCAAAGAAAAGAAGTAAAAATATTAATAATCATTCATGAAAAGTAATCATTAAATACCAGTATGTATTGCTGGTAAGAAAACAAATAAAGTCTAAAAAATGTAAAATAAGTTCAATTATTTTTCAATGAAAAAATCTAAATATTAATAATCAAACATTTATTAAAAGTTATAATTGTGTAAAAATTTTTTTTAAAAATTAAAAGTTTTATTTCCAATGAAAAAATAACAATATTAATAATTTAATATTTATCAAAATTAATAATTAAATATATTTTGCTTCTAATAAAACAGTTTAAATATATAAAATAAGTTCAAAGTTTTATTTTCAATAAAAAAATTTAAATGATAAAATATTCCTAAAGATTTATCAAAAGTAATAATTAAAATGTTTTTTGCTTTAAACAATTCTAAAAATGGGAAATAAGTTCAAAGTTTTATTTTCAATGAAAAAATAAAAATAATAATAATGAAAATTAAATTTAAATATAAAAAATAAAATAATAATAACTAAAAATATTAATAAAGAATTATTAAAAGTAATAATTACATGTGTTTTGCTTGTAAAAAATAAGTCAAAATGTGAAAAGAGTTAAAAGTTTTATTTTCAATGAAGAAATAAAAATAATAATAATAATAATAAATATAAAATGAAAGGATAGTAAATAAAATATGAATAAAAATTAAATGTGTTTTACTTATAAAAATAATCAAGAAATGTGAAAAAGTTAAATGTTTTATTTTTAGTTAAAAAATAAAACCAATAATAATATATATAAAATCAATAAAATAATAAAAATATGAATAATAATTAAATGTGTTTTGCTTGTAAAAAAAGTCTAAAAATGTGAAATGAGTTAAAAGTTTGATCTTCAATGAAAAAATAAAACAATAATAATAAGAATAATAATAACAATAATAATAAAATAAATAAATAATACAAATATTAATAAATTATCAGTGAAAATTAAATGTGTTTTGCTTGTAAAAAAAATAGTCTAAAAATGTGAAATAAGTTAAATGTTTTATTTTCAATTAAAAAATAAAAACAATAATAATTATAATAATAATAAAATATAAAATAAACTAAACAATAATAAATAATGAAAATATTAATAAAGATTTGTCAAAAATAATAATTAAATGTGTAAAGTCTAAAAGTCGGAAATATGTTAAAAAAAATTAAACGAAAAAATAAAAATATTGATAATCAAACATTTATAAAAAGTAATAATATTATAGCTATTTTCTAACCCAAACAAGACAAGTTTAATTCATTTTCATGCAGTTTTTCATATATTTTTTTAAATATTCGCAGATAAACTGATTTATGCAGTAACATAAAACCTCCAAAACAAGGTAAGAAAAAGTCAAATAACTTTGGCTAAAAAGTTTGTTTTAATGTGTACCATAGAAAATACAGAATTTTAAAGTAACGGTAAAATATGAGATTTCTAAAATTTAGAATTTTTTTAACTTGTGTTGACCTGTGTTACTTTAAAAAAAAAAATGGAAACATTTATCATTTCAGAAGTTTTACTGCAGTTTTTCCTCACTGAGATCAATACAATAATAATTATTATTATTATTAGTCACTAATATGAACTACCCTGTTTCCCCTAAAATAAGAACATGTGTTATATTCATTCTTGCTCCCAAAGAGGCGCTAAGACTTATTTTCAGGGCATGTCTTATTTTTCCGTGATTCCCATCATCCCCTTGCAGCCCCTATCATCCCCTTGCAGCCCCCATCATCCCCAATACGACACACAAACACCCTTTTCCACCAGTCCGCCGCTGCAATATTGCAGCCGCTGCTCTGAGCACTCTGCCTCAGCTGCGTAGATGTACAGGGAGCTGCCGGCCAATCAGAACCCAGCAGTCGCCAGTCAATCAGAGGCCTGCATATAATGTCTCTGATTGGCCGGCAGCTTCTGGGCTCTGATTGGCTGGTGGCTCCCTGTACACCTACGCAGCTGGGGCAGTGGACTCAGAGCAGCGGTTGTAATACATACAAGTGGCGATCACTGGGACAATGTCGGCGGGCTACGGTAATACATTAGATACAGACACAGCTGCATGCTGTGAGATGGGCATGCTTAAGAAAAAATAAACCCCCACTAGGTCTTATTTTAAGGGAAACACGGCAGCACCAATAAAAACATTAAAAAATGCAGTAAAAATGTTTGTAATTTCCTGTGCGATTGTCTGGATGACGGCTGTGATATTCATACCGGAAAAAATGCAAAAATCCTCTACGTGTGAACATACTCCAAGATATAAGACACTTGCCTGCTTTATTGGGAACACACTTTCCTGCAGAGCTTGCAATCAGGACGGCAAACGAAGTGAGAGTGAAGAGCACCATGTCGTCAGGATCGATTTGTAAAACAAAAACTATCAAAGAAGAATTCAGAACACAAAGCTCGGGGTCTCACAACACAAGGCCGAGCGGCTGCCGTATCTCCATCACTTCTCTATGTCAAGAAGAAAGCTGGAATAGAAGACAAATAATAATCATCTGTACATAGCGCCAACATGTTCCAGAGCGCTGTACAAGATCAGTGAATTATTCTTTATGTGACAAAAAATTATATATGGATTCTTTACTGTACAAGCAGTGAGATTGTGGATTCATTACTGTAAGAGCAGTGACACTATGGATTCTTTACTGTATGATTGGTGAGACTGTAGATTCTTTAGTGTAACAGCAGTGACACTATGGATAATTTGCTATACCATCAGTGAGTCTTTGAATTCTTTACTAATTGACTGCCCTGACCAAAGCTATTAATGACTTATTCCCGGCCAAAGCTAATGGACATTTCTCCATCCTCCTCCTTCTAGACCTGTCCTCTGCCTTTGACACAGTTGACCACTCCCTCCTATTACAGATCCTCTCTTCCATTGGTATCACTGACCTTGTCCTCTCCTCCTACCTTTCTAACCGCACATTTAGTGTCTCCCACTCCCACACGACCTCCTCACCCCATCCCCTCTCTCTTGAGGTCCCTCCTTTTTTCCATCTATACCCTTGGCCTAGGACAACTCATACAGTCCCATGGCTTCCAGTATCACCTGTACACTGATCTACCTCTCTGGCCCAGATGTCACCTCTCTGCTGTCCAGAATCCCGGAGTGTCTATCAGCCATATCCTCCTTCTCCTCTCTGCTGTCCAGAATCCCGGAGTGTCTATCAGCCATATCCTCCTCCTTCTCCTCTCTGCTGTCCAGAATCCCGGAGTGTCTATCAGCCATATCCTCCTCCTCCTCTCTGCTGTCCAGAATCCCGGAGTGTCTATCAGCCATATCCTCCTCCTCCTCTCTGCTGTCCAGAATCCCGGAGTGTCTATCAGCCATATCCTCCTCCTTCTCCTCTCTACTGTCCAGAATCCCGGAGTGTCTATCAGCCATATCCTCCTCCTTCTCCTGTCACTTCCTAAAACTCAATGTAGTCAAAACCGAACTCATCATCTTTCCTCCATCCCATGTATCTTCCCTACCCGATCTATCAATTATGGTAAATGGCATAACACTCTCTTCCGCACCCGAAGTCCACTGCCTGGCTTGGAGTAACTCTCGACTCTGCCTTATCCTTCAGACCACACATCCAAGCTCTCGCCTCCTCCTGCCACCTCCAGCTCAAGAATATTTCCAGAATCCATCCCTTCCTCAACCCTCAATCTACTAAAACTCTTGTACATGCCCTCATCATCTCCCGTCTCAACTACTGCAACCTCCTCCTCTGTGGCCTCCCTGGACCTCTCCAGTCTGTCCTCAACTCTGCTGCCGGATTAATCCACTTCTCTCCTCTGCAAGTAGTGGCAATATATTTTTTTCACAAAATGGTACATTAATGGTGTTGTACATTTATAATTAGAGCTCCGCTCTTTGCCATCCCCTTGATCCCGGTCAGCACATACACGTAGTCTTTCCTCTTCCTTGTTTTACAGAAAATCGTTTGTTCCGACAGCTGTGGGGATGTTTAACAAATGTATAAGTGTAAAGCATCCCAAGACTATGTGAAGTTCTATGTGTATGGGGGGGAATAGGTGAGGTACATGTACCAGTCTACCCACATCTGCTGTCCATATAGACTTATTTTGTAAAGTGTGAAATGTTCTTGATCTTTGTTCTGCTGCTGTAATACTGTAATTTCCTCCGGGATCAATAAAGTTTATCTTATCTTATCTTTTACACTTCTCTCCTCTGCAAATCCCTCCACTGGCTCCCAATTCCCCCAGGGAACTACTCTGACTGCCATATATTGCTGGAGGGGAATCTTTGCCCTTAATATAGGGTATTTATCAATGACCTCAGAGGGGTTTTACCTTTTTCCCCTTGAATCAATATGTTAGGATTATAACTTTGGACTTGAAGAATCTAAATCTGTTCAATCTTAAAAAGTACAAAGTATGAATCCATGTCAGAAGTGGTTGGGATATAGTTGCAGTCTTTAATGTTAGATGCCTTTTTGCCCTCTTATCAGTGGTGTACCGCCAATACTGCTATGGTGACCATGAGTCAAGAGGGCCCTGTGTCAGAGCAGGCACTGAGCCCCCCCACCTGGCCTGTGGGTTCCCCCATCCGTCATCGCAATGAGGAAAGACGGAGCTCTTTCTCTCCTCATTCCCCCGCTGTGTCTGCGATGTCTGACGACTCAATACAGTGCGGTGTAATGGTGTCACTAGTGGGCGCCGCTGTACTGAGATGTGCAGAGAGCGGGACACATGGGAGGACCGGAGAGAGGTGATTATTTCATTGATCACTGAGTACATGGTGGCCAGAGGGCTATGGGGTTACAATATGCTGTATGGAGGTATTATAGAGACCACATTATATTATATGGAGGACTATAGAGACCACATTATATTATATGGAGAACTATAGAGACCACATTATATTATATGGAGAACTATAGAGACCACATTATATTATATGGAGGATTATAGAGACCACATTATATTATATGGAGGATTATAGAGACCCCATTATATTATATGGAGGATTATAGAGACCACATTATATTATATGGAGGACTATAGAGACCACATTATATTATATGGAGGATTATAGAGACCACATTATATTATATGGAGAACTATAGAGACCCCATTATATTATATGGAGGATTATAAAGACCACATTATATTATATGGAGGATTATAGAGACCCCATTATATTATATGGAGGACTATAGAGACCCCATTATATTATATGGAGGATTATAGAGACCACATTATATTATATGGAGGACTATAGAGACCACATTATATTATACGGAGGACTATAGAGACCCCATTATATTATATGGAGGATTATAGAGACCACATTATATTATATGGAGGACTATAGAGACCCCATTATATTATATGGAGGATTATAGAGACCACATTATATTATATGGAGGACTATAGAGACCCCATTATATTATATGGAGGATTATAGAGACCACATTATATTATATGGAGGATTATAGAGACCCAATTATATTATATGGAGAACTATAGAGACCCCATTATATTATATGGAGAACTATAGAGACCCCATTATATTATATGGAGAACTATAGAGACCCCATTATATTATATTGAGGACTATAGAGACCCCATTATATTATATGGAGAACTATAGAGACCCCATTATATTATATGGAGAACTATAGAGACCACATTATATTATATGGAGAACTATAGAGACCCCATTATATTATATGGAGAACTATAGAGACCCCATTATATTATATGGAGGACTATAGAGACCCCATTATATTATATGGAGGACTATAAGAGACCACCATTATATTATATGGAGATTATAGAGACCAATTATATTATATGGAGAACTATAGAGACCCCATTATATTATATGGAGAACTATAGAGACCCCATTATATTATATGGAGAACTATAGAGACCCCATTATATTATATGGAGGACTATAGAGACCCCATTATATTATATGGAGAACTATAGAGACCCCATTATATTATATGGAGAACTATAGAGACCCCATTATATTATATGGAGGAACTATAGAGACCCCATTATATTATATGGAGAACTATAGAGACCCCATTATATTATATGGAGGACTATAGAGACCACATTATATTATCTAGGAGGACTATGGACCCCATTCTATTAAGGAGACTATGAGACCCCATTATTTATGAGACTATAGAGACCCATTATATTATATGAGCTATAGAGACCCCTTTATATTAATGGAGGATTATAGAGACCAATTATATTATTAGATGGTGGCCGATTTAAAGATGGTAGTGCCTAGAATGTATATAATTTATTTAGGTATAGTTAGTGGAGTGCGTGAGAATTATTGGTGATGTCAGGTGGCTCAGTGGTTAACAGTGAGTGCCGTGGCTCAGTGGTTAGCAGTGAGTGCGTGGCTCAGTGGGTAGCAGTGAGTCCCGTGGCTCAGTGGGTACAGTGCTCAGTGGGTGCAGTGAGGCGTGGCTCAGGGGTCGGCAGTGAGGGCGGTGGCTCAGGGTCGGCAGTGAGGGCGGTGGCTCAGGTCGGCAGTGAGGGCGGTGGCTCAGTGGTCGGCAGTGAGGGCGGTGGCTCAGTGGTCGTCAGTGAGGGCGGTGGCTCAGTGGTCGGCAGTGAGGGCGGTGGCTCAGTGGTCGTCAGTGAGGGCGGTGGCTCAGTGGTCGGCAGTGAGGGCGGTGGCTCAGTGGTCGGCAGTGAGGGCGGTGGCTCAGTGGCCCGGCAGTGAGGGCGGGGCTCAGTGGTCGGCAGTGAGGGCGGTGCTCAGTGGTCAGCAGTGAGGGCGGGGGCTGGGTCAGCAATGAGCGGTGCAGGTGAGGGCGGTGGCTCAGTGGTCAGCAGTGAGGGCGGTGGCTCAGTGGTCAGCAGAGGGGGGGCAGGTCGCAGGAGGGCAGTGGCTCAGTGGTCAGCAGTGAGGGCGGTGGCTCAGTGGTCAGCAGTGAGGGCGGTGGCTCAGTGGTCAGCAGTGAGGGCGGTGGCTCAGTGGTCAGCAGTGAGGGCGGTGGCTCAGTGGTCAGCAGTGAGGGCGGTGGCTCAGTGGTCAGCAGTGAGGGCGGTGGCTCAGTGGTCAGCAATGAGGGCGGTGGCTCAGTGGGTAGCAGTGAGGGCGGTGGCTCAGTGGGTAGCAGTGAGGGCGGTGGCTCAGGGGTCGGCAGTGAGGGCGGTGGCTCAGTGGTCGGCAGTGAGGGCGGTGGCTCAGTGGTCGGCAGTGAGGGCGGTGGCTCAGTGGTCGGCAGTGAGGGCGGTGGCTCAGTGTTCGGCAGTGAGGGCGGTGGCTCAGTGGTCGTCAGTGAGGGCGGTGGCTCAGTGGTCGGCAGTGAGGGCGGTGGCTCAGTGGTCGGCAGTGAGGGAGGTGGCTCAGTGGTCGGCAGTGAGGGCAGGGGGTCAGTGGTCAGCAGTGAGGGCAGTGGTCAGCAGTGAGGGCGGTGGCTCAGTGGTCAGCAGTGAGGGCGGTGGCTCAGTGGTCAGCAGTGAGGGCAGGGGGTAAGTGGTCAGCAGGGGGTCAGTGGTCAGCAGTGAGGGCGGTGGCTCAGTGGTCAGCAGTGAGGGCGGTGGCTCAGTGGTCAGCAGTGAGGGCAGGGGGTCAGTGGTCAGCAGGGGGTCAGTGGTCAGCAGTGAGGGCGATGGCTCAGTGGTAAGCAGTGAGGGCGGTGGCTCAGTGGTAAGCAGTGAGGGCGGTGGCTCAGTGGTCAGCAGTGAGGGCGGTGGCTCAGTGGTCAGCAGTGAGGGCGGTGGCTCAGTGGTCAGCAGTGAGGGCGGTGGCTCAGTGGTCAGCAGTGAGGGCGGTGGCTCAGTGGTCAGCAGTGAGGGCAGTGGCTCAGTGGTCAGCAGTGAGGGCAGGGGGTAAGTGGTCAGCAGTGAGGGCGGTGGCTCAGTGGTCAGCAGTGAGGGCGGTGGCTCAGTGGTCAGCAGTGAGGGCAGGGGGTAAGTGGTCAGCAGGGGGTCAGTGGTCAGCAGTGAGGGCGGTGGCTCAGTGGTAAGCAGTGAGGGCGGTGGCTGAGTGGTCAGCAGTGAGGGCAGTGGCCAGCAGTGAGGGCGGTGGCTCAGTGGTCAGCAGTGAGGGCGGTGGCTCAGTGGTCAGCAGTGAGGGCAGGGGGTAAGTGGTCAGCAGGGGGTCAGTGGTCAGCAGTGAGGGCGGTGGCTGAGTGGTCAGCAGTGAGGGCTGTGGCTCAGTGGTCAGCAGTGAGGGCTGTGGCTCAGTGGTCAGCAGTGAGGGCAGTGGCTCAGTGGTCAGCAGTGAGGGCGGTGGCTCAGTGGTCAGCAGTGAGGGCGGTGGCTCAGTGGTCAGCAGTGAGGGCAGGGGGTAAGTGGTCAGCAGGGGGTCAGTGGTCAGCAGTGAGGGCGGTGGCTCAGTGGTCAGCAGTGAGGGCTGTGGCTCAGTGGTCAGCAGTGAGGGCGGTGGCTCAGTGGTCAGCAGTGAGGGCGGTGGCTCAGTGGTCAGCAGTGAGGGCGGTGGCTCAGTGGTCAGCAGTGAGGGCAGGGGGTCATGGGTCAGCAGGGGGTCAGTGGTCAGCAGTGAGGGCGATGGCTCAGTGGTAAGCAGTGAGGGCGGTGGCTCAGTGGTAAGCAGTGAGGGCGTGTGGCTCAGTGGTCAGCAGTGAGGGCGGTGGCTCAGTGGTCAGCAGTGAGGGCGGTGGCTCAGTGGTCAGCAGTGAGGGCGGTGGCTCAGTGGTCAGCAGTGAGGGCGGTGGCTCAGTGGTCAGCAGTGAGGGCGGTGGCTCAGTGGTCAGCAGTGAGGGCAGGGGGTCAGTGGTCAGCAGTGAGGGCTGGAGGGGCCAGAGCAGGGCTGGAGGGGCCAGAGCATGGCTGGAGGGGCCAGAGCAGGGCTGGAGGGGCCAGAGCAGGGCTGGAGGGGCTAGAGGAGAGCGGAGGTGGCAGAGGAGAGCGGAGGGAGGGGGGCGGAACACTTACTGGGCTGTTGGCGGGCGGCGGTGAGCAGCAGTGCTGGCGGCGGTTCCGGGGGCGGAGTGTGGGCGGGGCTAGCTCCGTGATGGAGGAGCTTCAGCGGGTGTGTGGAGAGAGCGTGGCAGGACTGGGAGCTGTGCCGGCGGAGGCGCCACACTCGGTCCGGGCCGGTTGCCGGATGTTGGTGGGCGTACACCGGGCTGTGCCTGATGGAGGAGGAGAGTGGGCGGTGAGCTGCAGGGCTGTGGGCCGGGCCGGTTCCCGGGGCTCTGTGGGTCTGGTACTTCCTGTGTTTGACACAGGAGGGAGGCCGTCACGGAAGTTGAGCGGATTTTGGGCGGAAGTGGCCTTCGGGTTTTATGTATAAGATGGATAACTATAGAGACCCCATTATATTATATGGAGGATTATAGAGACCACATTATATTATATGGAGAACTATAGAGACCCCATTATATTATATGGAGGATTATAAAGACCACATTATATTATATGGAGGATTATAGAGACCCCATTATATTATATGGAGAACTATAGAGACAACATTATATTATATGGAGGATTATAGAGACCACATTATATTATATGGAGAACTATAGAGACCCCATTATATCATATGGAGAACTATAGAGACCACATTATATTATATGGAGGATTATAGAGACCACATTATATTATATGGAGGATTATAGAGACCACATTATATTATATGGAGGACTATAGAGACCACATTATATTATATGGAGAACTATAGAGACCACATTATATTATATGGAGAACTATAGAGACCACATTATATTATATGGAGGACTATAGAGACCCCATTATATTATATGGAGAACTATAGAGACCCCATTATATATTATATGAAGGACTATAGAGGCTAGCCCAGGGGTGGACTGGCCCAGGTGACAGGGTGGCATTTGCCCCCCAGGCCGGTGCTTCAGTCCTTGTTTAGGGCCGCCCAGATAGTGAGAGCGGCGGTGCGGTGGCGCATCGCGACCTCACCCGCCGCACTAACATGGGTGTCTGAAGGATCCGGGACTGGAGCGGAGGCAGCAGGTGAGCCAAGGATTGAAAACACCCCCCCCACCGGCCCTCACTTGGCCCCGGGACTGCCACCCAGGGCAAGAGCAGCCAGCCAGCCCCTCAGGCTGCATTATATTATATGGAGGACTATAGAGACTGCGTCATATTATATGGAGGCTGAATTATAATATATGGAGGACTATAGTGGCTGTATTATATTATATGAAGGACTATGAAGGCTGCATTATGCTATATGGAGGATTATATAGGCCACAGAATGCTATATGGATGATTATAAAGTCTATATTATGTTATATAGAGAGTTCTAGAGACCACATTATGCAATATGGATTATTATAGAGACCAGACCAAATTATGCTATATGGAAGATTATAGAGCCCCCAGTATGCTATATGTAGGATTATAGAAACCACATTATGCTATATGGAGGATTATAGAAACCACATTATGCTATATGGAGGATTATAGGGGCCACATTATGCTATATGGAGGATTATAGAAACCACATTATGCTATATGGAGGATTATAGAGGCCACATTATATTATATGGAGGATTATAGAGACCACATTATGCTATATGGAGGATTATAGAGATCACATTATGCTATATGGAGGATTATAGAGGCCACATTATGCTATATGGAGGATTATAGAGACCACAGTATGCTATATGGAGGATTATAGAAACCACATTATGCTATATGGAGGATTATAGAGATCACATTATGCTATATGGAGAATTATAGAGGCCACATTTTGCTATATGGAGGATTATAGAGGCTGCATTATGCAATATGAAGGATTATAGAGACCACATTATGCTATATGGAAGATTATAGAGCCCCAGTATGCTATATGGATTATTATAGAGACCACATTATGCTATATGGAGGATTATAGAGGCTGCATTATGCTATATGGAGGATTATAGAGGCCACATTATGCTATATGGAGGATTATAGAGGCTGCATTATGCTATATGGAGGATTATAGAGGCTACATTATGCAATATGAAGGATTATAGAGACCACATTATGCTATATGGAAGATTATAGAGCCCCCAGTGTGCTATATGGAGGATTATAGAGACCACATTATGCTATATGAAGGATTATAGAGGCCACATTATGCTATATGGATGATTATAGAGGCTACATTAAGCTATATGGAGGATTATAGAGGCTACATTAAGCTATATGGAGGATTATAGAGACCACATTATGCTATATGGAGGATTATAGAGGCTTAATTATGCTATATGGAGGATTATAGAGGCTACATTAAGCTATATGGAGGATTATAGAGACCACATTATGCTATATAGAGGATTATAGAGACCACACTGCTATATGAAGGATTATAGAGGCCACATTATGCTATATGGAGGATTATAGAGACCGCATTATGCTATATGGAGGATTATAGAGGCTGCATTATGCTATATGGAGGATTATAGGGGCTACATTACGCTATATAGAAGATTATAGAGACCACATTATGCTATATAGAGGATTATAGAGACCACACTGCTATATGGAGGCTTATAGAGGCTACATTATGTTATATAGAGGATTATAGAGGCTATAATATGCTATATGGAGGATTATAGAGACCACATTATGCTATATGGAGGATTATAGAGACTACATTATGCTATATAGAGGATTATAGACCACATTATGCTATATAGAGGATAATAGAGACCACATTATGGTATATGGAGCATTATAGAGGCTACATTATGTTATATAGAGGATTATAGAGGCCACATTATGCTATATGGAGGATTATAGAGGCTATATTATGCTATATAGAGGATTATTGAGACCACATTATGCTATACGGAGGATTATAGAGGCTATAATGTCCTATATGGAGGATTATAGAGGCCACATTATTCTATTTGGAGGATTATAGAGGCTACATTATGTTATATGGAGTATTATAGAGGCCAAATTATGCTATATAGAGGATTATAGAGATCACATCATGCTATATGGAGGATTATAGAGGCTATATTATGCTATATGGAGGATTATAGAGGACACATTACATTACATCTGTACAGAATGATGGGCTAGAAGTCAGTTACTAATTGTATCTTAAAATTTGCAGAAGTGAATTCTAAATAATACAAAATTTATCCAATTTGCTAATCTGCAAAATTCATAAACACTTTACTCATTTTTTCTAATTCAGATACAATATTATTGGCATTTACTTTGTGTGGATTCTTCTATTTACTACTTTTCTCTAAAAAGAAATGTAACATTTTCTATCATCTATATAGATTGTAATTTACCTGTTTCATTCAGGGAGTTTTCCTCCAGGGTCTCATGGCCTCATTCACACAGACACAACCCCAGAGCCGCGCTGATCTCTCCTGTGACCATCTGATTGTCGCTGCACCGATCGCTCCCCTTTTATAGTCTGGAGGAAAAATAGAATCGTTCTTCTCCAGATAATTGTCAGCTGCCAATAAAGATCCAGTGTTCAGCACCTGCGTCCTGGGTGACTACATTCCACAGGATCAGTAATGTAATGTATGTACACAGTGACTGCACCAGCAGAATAGTGAGTGCAGCTCTGGAGTATAATACAGGAGGTAACTCAGGATCAGTAATGTAATGTATGTACACAGTGACTGCACCAGCAGAATAGTGAGTGCAGCTCTGGAGTATAATACAGGAGGTAACTCAGGATCAGTAATGTAATGTATGTACACAGTGACTGCACCAGCAGAATAGTGAGTGCAGCTCTGGAGTATAATACAGGAGGTAACTCAGGATCAGTAATGTAATGTATGTACACAGTGACTGCACCAGCAGAATAGTGAGTGCAGCTCTGGAGTATAATACAGGAGGTAACTCAGGATCAGTAATGTAATGTATGTACACAGTGACTGCACCAGCAGAATAGTGAGTGCATCTCTGGAGTATAATACAGGAGGTAACTCAGGATCAGTAATGTAATGTATGTACACAGTAGACTGCACCAGCAGAATAGTGAGTGCAGCTCTGGAGTATAATACAGGAGGTAACTCAGGATCAGTAATGTAATGTATGTACACAGTGACTGCACCAGCAGAATAGTGAGTGCAGCTCTGGAGTATAATACAGGAGGTAACTCAGGATCAGTAATGTAATGTATGTACACAGTGACTGCACCAGCAGAATAGTGAGTGCAGCTCTGGAGATAATACAGGAGGTAACTCAGGATCAGTAATGTAATGTATGTACACAGTGACTGCACCAGCAGAATAGTGAGTGCAGCTCTGGAGTATAATACAGGAGGTAACTCAGGATCAGTAATGTAATGTATGTACACAGTGACTGCACCAGCAGAATAGTGAGTGCAGCTCTGGAGTATAATACAGGAGGTAACTCAGGATCAGTAATGTAATGTATGTACACGTGACTGCACCAGCAGAATAGTGAGTGCAGCTCTGGAGTATAATACAGGAGGTAACTCAGGAGCAGTAATGTAATGTATGTACACAGTGACTGCACCAGCAGAATAGTGAGTGCAGCTCTGGAGTATAATACAGGAGGTAACTCAGGATCAGTAATGTAATGTATGTACACAGTGACTGCACCAGCAGAATAGTGAGTGCAGCTCTGGAGTATAATACAGGAGGTAACTCAGGATCAGTAATGTAATGTATGTACACAGTGACTGCACCAGCAGAATAGTGAGTGCAGCTCTGGAGTATAATACAGGAGGTAACTCAGGATCAGTAATGTAATGTATGTACACAGTGACTGCACCAGCAGAATAGTGAGTGCAGCTCTGGAGTATAATACAGGAGGTAACTCAGGATCAGTAATGTAATGTATTACACAGTGACTGCACCAGCAGAATAGTGAGTGCAGCTCTGGAGTATAATACAGGAGGTAACTCAGGATCAGTAATGTAATGTATGACACAGTGACTGCACCAGCAGAATAGTGAGTGCAGCTCTGGAGTATAATACAGGAGGTAACTCAGGATCAGTAATGTAATGTATGTACACAGTGACTGCACCAGCAGAATAGTGAGTGCAGCTCTGGAGTATAATACAGGAGGTAACTCAGGATCATGTAATGTAATGTATGTACACAGTGACTCAGAATAAGTATGTACACAGTACTGCACCAGCAAAAGTGAGGGCTGCTCTCTGTGACGTCTGATAATCGGGTAACCATCGCTCCTTAATTAAGTCTGGAGAAAAATGAACGTCTCCCAGATAATGTAGTGCATAAGTATCAGTGTTAATGCGTCTGGTAACTCAAAGATAAGAATGTAATGTATGTACACAGTGACTGCACCAGCAGAATAGTGAGTGCAGCTCTGGAGTATAATACAGGAGGTAACTCAGGATCAGTAATGTAATGTATGTACACAGTGACTGCACCAGCAGAATAGTGAGTGCAGCTCTGGAGGATAATACAGGAGGTATCTCAGGATCAGTAATGTAATGTATGTACACAGTGACTGCACCAGCAGAATAGTGAGTGCAGCTCTGGAGTATAATACAGGAGGTAACACAGGATCAGTAATGTAATGTATGTACACAGTGACTGCACCAGCAGAATAGTGAGTGCAGCTCTGGAGTATAATACAGGAGGTAGCTCAGGATCAGTAATGTAATGTATGTACAGTGACTGCACCAGCAGAATAGTGAGTGCAGCTCTGGAGTATAATACAGGAGGTAACTCAGGAGCAGTAATGTAATGTATGTACACAGTGACTGCACCAGCAGAATAGTGAGTGCCGCTCGGGAGTATAATACAGGAGGTAACTCAGGATCAGTAATGTAATGTATGTACACAGTGACTGCACCAGCAGAATAGTGAGTGCAGCTCTGGAGTATAAAAGAGGAGGTAACTCAGGATCAGTAATGTAATGTATGTACACAGTGACTGCACCAGCAGAATAGTGAGTGCGGCTCTGGAGTATAATACAGGAGGTAACTCAGGATCAGTAATGTAATGTATGGACACAGTGACTGCACCAGCAGAATAGTGAGTGCGGCTCTGGAGTATAATACAGGAGGTAACTCAGGATCAGTAATGTAATGTATGTACACAGTGACTGCACCAGCAGAATAGTGAGTGCAGCTCTGGGGTATAATACAGGAGGTAACTCAGGATCAGTAATGTAATGTATGGACACAGTGACTGCACCAGCAGAATAGTGAGTGCAGCTATGGGGTATAATACAGGAGGTAACTCAGGATCAGTAATGTAATGTATGGACACAGTGACTGCACCAGCAGAATAGTGAGTGCAGCTCTGGAGTATAATACAGGAGGTAACTCAGGATCTGTAATGTAATGTATGTACACAGTGACTGCACCAGCAGAATAGTGAGTGCAGCTCTGGAGTATAATACAGGAGGTAACTCAGGATCAGTAATGTAATGTATGTACACAGTGACTGCACCAGCAGAATAGTGAGTGCAGCTCTGGAGTATAATACAGGAGGTAACTCAGGATCAGTAATGTAATGTATGTACACAGTGACTGCACCAGCAGAATAGTGAGTGCAGCTCTGGAGTATAATACAGGAGGTAACTCAGGATCAGTAATGTAATGTATGTACACAGTGACTGCACCAGCAGAATAGTGAGTGCAGCTCTGGAGGATAATACAGGAGGTAACTCAGGATGATTGCAGGATCAGTTAATGAGTAGAGTGAGAAATCTCTATCTGAAGACTTTTGTTACTAGAAGATAATAAATATAATCAGTTAATGACAATAGTTAGAAGTGATTATTAGGAGGGAAATGTCATCTTGTGGCTGTTGGGCCCCTGGGAGTTGTAGTTTGGTCTCAGGTGCAGAACGGCTGGTTGGAGCTCACTGCTACTGTGTTTCCCTGAAAATAGGGCGCCCCCTGAAAGTAAGGCATGCTTGGGGGGGGGCACCCTACCTCCTAATATAAGGCACCCCCCGATTATAAGGCATACCTACGGTGCATTCCGGTGGCCCCCCGCTCTCCGGTGTCCGCGCTCTCCCTGCTCTCCGGTGGCCTCCCGCTCTCCTGATTCCCGCTGTAGCTGCTGATCTCCGCCCAGGTCAGGAGCCCTTCGCCAATTGCAACCCAGGAACCGCAAGCCAATTCGCGGCCAGCTGACGTCGTGCATGACCTCTGATTGGCTCGCGGTTCCTGGGCTGTGATTGGCTCACGGTTCCTGCACTGTAATTGGAGCAGGGCTCCTGACCTGGGCGGAGATCGGCAGCTACAGCGGGAATCCGGAGAGGGGAGGCCACCGGGGAGCGGGGAGTATAGCGGGGACACTGGACCGGTAAAAAACGGTTTGTGTGTATGGGTGTGTGTGTATGTGTGTGTATATGTGTGTGTATGGAAGGCTGCAGTGGGATGTAGGGTATATAAGACATGGTCCATCTTTGGGACCAAAAAAAAATATAGGACGGTGTCTTATTTTCGGGGAAACACGGTATACATCCTCACTGGAATTAGGTATATGTGTTTTTTATTTCATCATATAACCTTACATTGTAATACAAGCGTTCGCCTCTCTGTATTTTGCTTAGTTACCACATTTAGTTCTTCAGTCTGTGACTCGGTTTCTTTCTTTTCGTTTCCACTTTCCTCAGTTATTTGGTTCTTTTGCATCTTCCTCTTCACTGATATCTCACTTTTTATTTGCATTTTCTTCTTGCCTTGTTTCCTCAGGGGCGGCTCCTGGTTTTTGTGGGCCCTGGGCGAGTCTCAGTGGCCCCCCTTTAAACATACTGGCTGTATATATATATATTTATAATATAAAGACTGCAAGCCGTAACATATATATATTCCCCACAAATGTAATCCCTCTTGTGCTGCGACTCCCCCGTGTGCGGTGTCTCCCCCCTATGCTGTCTCCCCCCTTGAGTTGTCTCCCCCCCCCGTGTGCTGTCTCCCCTCTGTGTGCTGTCTCCCCCTTGTGCGATCTGTACCCTCTCTGCCTGTCTTCCCCTGTGTGCTGTGTCTCCCCTCTCTGTGCCTGTCTCCCCGTGTGCTGTGTCTCCCCTCTCTATGCCTGTCTCCCCGTGTGCTGTGTCTCCCCTCTCTATGCCTGTCTCCCCTTGTGCTGGGTCTCCCCTCTCTTTGCCTGTGTCCCCGTACGCTGTGTCTCCCCTCTCTGCCAGTCTCCCCCTGTGCGCTGTGTCTCTCCCCTGCGTCTATCTCTCTCCTGTATGTATGCAGAGCACTGAGCACACGTGATCTGCCGAGCACTGTGCACACGTGATCTGCTGAGCACTGTGCACATGTGATCTTCCGAGAATTGTGCACACGTGATCTGCCGAGCACTGTGCACACGTGATCTGCTGAGAACTGTGCACACGTGATCTACCGAGCACTGTGCACACGTCATCTGCCGAGCACTGTGCACACGTCATCTGCCAAGAACTGTGCACACGTCATCTGCCAAGAACTGTGCACACGTGTTCTGCTGATCACTGTGCACACGTGTTCTGCAGTCTGCCAAGCACTGTGCATGTGTGATCTGCAGAGCACTGGTGCCCCCCCCCGCATGTCGGGTGATGTGCTGACGCGCTGTATGTTGGTTGGGGGCTCCTGGGCACTGTGTATTTGCCCCTGACAGGGGGCCCCTGCCCTGTCTGCAGCCCCCCCCTTCTCCCTTCTAACCTGATGCTGTGGCCGACTGTACTGAGACAGCACTGAGCCGGGGCCGATCTCTATGCTCTTCAGGAGAAGCAGAAAGTGAAGTGGATAGAGATCAGTACAGTCTCAGTACAGAGGTCACTGCAATCAGCATCAGGTTAGGAGGGAGAACGAGGGGGGCTGCACACAGGGCAGCAGGGGGCCCCTGTCAGGGGCAAACACACAGCGACCAGGGGCCCCCAGCAATCAGGGGGAGGAGAGAGTGTAAGGCTAAAAGCTTAGACATGTCTGCCTCAGCGCGCAGCGTTAGCAGCAGGTAACGCTGTGCGCTGCGATGCTATTGCTTCCTTGACAACCCGATGTTTAACTTGCCAACCAACTACATTCAATGCTCCCGAATGTGCACTTTAGGACAGCACACAGGAAACGCTGCAGACCGTTGTCCCAAAGCGCATATCCGGAAACTTTGAAGGGAGACGGTTGGCAAGGTAAACATCGGGTTGTCAAGGGAGCAATAACATCGCAGCACACAGCGTTACCTGCTGCTAACGCTGTGCGCTGAGGCAGACATGTCTAAGCTTTGTGTTTATAATGCAAATGTGACGCTAGCCTAAGTGAGGGCAGGAGACACTGTTCTGCTCCAGGCAGTGTGGGCCCCCCAGACACGCAAAGGCCCCGGCACTTGCCCGGGTGCTGCCCGGGTGCTGACGCTGACCCTGCCTCTACTTTTCCCTGATTTCTCTCTTTTCCTTACCTCATCCCAGGCTCCTTCCTCTTCCTTTGTTTTTTCTTCCTTTTTTCTTAGTATTTCGCTCTTCCTTGTATTCAGTCTTTTCTTTTATACCTTCCTCTTTCCTGGTTTCATCCTTTTCCTTTGCAGTTTTTTCTTTCCTGGTTTCGTCCTTTTCCTTTCCTCTATCTTGTGATCTCTATTTTCCTTTGTATTTTCCACTTTCTTGGTTTCATCCTCTTTCTTTTCTGCTTTCCTGGTTTCATCCTTTTCCTTTGTCCTTTTCTCTGGTTTCTTCTTATTTTCTTTCCACTTTCCTCCTAGGTTCTGTGCAGACCTTTAAGATTGTTTGTTTAGACATTTCTGCACCATTTCTGCGTCTCTTGGCTGGAAAAAAACCAATCCAAATCTCTTGATGTTGCCTCGTTTTCGGTGCATTTATTCCACTTGTCTTTGGTGCAGATGGGGAATAACTCAGCAAGAATTCACATCTGCAGATTTATTTTGGCATCAAATCTGCAAAGAGAAAACACTCAATGTGTGCAGGTGACTTCAAGACTCTCATTAATGGGCCTCAGTCAGGTAATTTTTCAGTATGATACTAATACTATCCTTAAATAGTGTCTGGACAGACCTTTCAGAATATGTAAGAATCATTTGTAGTTCTCTTGCTATAATCATCTTTACACCCAGCAGGCAGCTGTAAAAATAATTGACCGGACTCCCGAGAGTCACAGTATGTAAATGTTATTTAAATATCCATGTCTACCCAAGCTGGTATTCTGTCCCTCCCCTCTGTGCTGGTCACATTGAATCTTAGGCTTCTGCAGGCTGCTGGGGATGGAGTAGAGAGGGGGGAGGTATTTTGTGCTTCAACTCTTGTAGTATCATCACTACAGTCTGTGCTATCTGAAAAAGATTTCTGTTTATATGAACATTTGTATTCCTGCAGACATGTAATGTGTGTATCGGCTGAGCAAATGATCAAATGTTCATATAAACACAAAAATATCTCAGAGCACACACTACATACATGCCTCTGATACATACAATGAAGATGTCAGAGCTGCTCTGCTAAGAGCACACACCTCCTCCCCACCCTCCTTTCTCATCTGTCTGCAGTGAGTCCTTGCGCCTAGAGAGCCGACCACAGTTCCACAGCATAAAGTCCAGAGGAGGGCAGGGCAGTGATGCATGAATATTCATTACTCGGGGAGTGGGTTGCACTGAACTAAGCGATCACTCACTGTGATTGACAGATGTAATGAATCTTTTATTTTGAATATTACACAGGATAGGAGGGAAATATAAATAATAGAAATACATGAATAGAGAGAGATTAGAGAGGGGAATTAGAAAATGATAGCAGTTACATATGGCGTGTTGATCTGACAGATTCCCTTCAGGTTTTGTGACAAATCTGCACTCAAAAATGCATAAAAAAAACAATAAAAAGCAACATGTGCACAGGAGCTTACACTCTATGATTCCAAAACAAAATCAAATATTCTTTATAATTACAAAATAAAAACAATAATTCTATTGATGGAAGTTTTTCTTTACAATGTCACAACAGACATCGTCTTCAACGTATCAATTTACTTCTGTGTGAATCGCATTGTGTGTAAGTGACTCATAAATGTAATCTTCCCAGATAATCTTGCTGACGAAAAAACACAATGTTATTGCCGTCTGTAACCTGATCTCTCATTCAGCCCCAATGTATAAAACAAGCAGATGGATCTAGAAGCTGCGCCATTCAGGAGATGGGGAGTTATAGTGTTTCAGCGCAGGTCGTCTATACATGTGACCATCTACATGAGAAAGGGCCAGAAATAGAAGTCACTTAGTCCGAGCAGCGAGTGATAGTGAATCTGATAGAGATGCCGGAATGAGGGACGTCTTTCTCTCTCCCAGGGTAACCGGAGCGCCGACATTCAGCTCATCCCGGACGGTTATTATGTAACAACTTTTAATTAGATCTTGTGTTTCTTCTTTTCTTAAGTGAAGAATAAAACGTTCCGATAAACATTGTATCCATGTCTGATCTCCGGGGACTGATGGATTTCTTTGGGTCAATATTTGATCATGGATTGGTCAATTCGGGTTTTATTGATTTGTCAGTGATTGTCGGATGTCGGCGCCCCCTGATGACCAATGAAATGTCTGGGCGAATCGATTCCCGTTCCCGGAGCGACGTCACAGGTGCGTCATGCTGGATGGTCAAAGAGCGGCGGATGCGGAAGTACGAGGCGGATCTCAGGGCTCCCATGCAGCAGCAGCCGCAGGTTACAGACCGGGTCCTGCAAATTGAGTTGCAAAACCTCATTCCTTTTTCAGCCTTGAGCTTTTCCAATACAATTGAAAGGATAATTTGTGAATCATCTGCACTTGTATTGTAGAATTTCAGACTTGTATATAACAGCAAAAGGAGAAAAGAAGGAGCTTGACTTTGCAAAACCAGTGAACTCTTTACTAAGAGGATATA
>JARQOC010000006.1:7576848-7644784 GCA_033576535.1 Allobates femoralis | reverse complement strand
AGCCCAAGATTCTTAATGTCAGGCCACGTTAGACCCAGCCATTAAGAATCTCCAATAAAGGGTTAAAAAACACAATACAGAAAAAATATAATATATTAGAAATAAATTCACAGGTATGCTTTGGTACGCCATCTTTATTACTTCCCCTTACAGCCCTCCATCATCCTGGTCTTATGTCTTCTCTCTTCTACAAAGGATTCAGCTCTGCTACATCACACAGCACGGGGAGGAAAAAACGCTTCCGTTCCCCGTGCTGTGTGATCACTGACTGCAGGAGGTAAGTGGTGATGTCACCGCTGACACCATTGCCATAGTAACCAAATGAGCGGAAGAGCCTGATAAGGTGCCTGAAAATGACACTTCTTATACATTTTCAGGGGCGGCTGCGGGCTGCTATTCTTTAGTGTGGGGGGCTCTAAAACAATGGGCCCTCATCCCGCTGAGAATACCAGCCCTCAGCTGCCTAGTTTTACCTTAGCTGGCAATTAACAATAGGGCGGAGCTCACACATTTTTTTTGCCAGCCAAGGGAAAATTAGGCAGCTGAGGGTGGCAGCTTGTAACTGTCCACTTAAAAATGCTGTGAAGCCCCATGCATTTTTTTTAAAATATTTATTTATTTTAAGGGGAACTCCTGTGAGAGAAATTTTTTTAGTACAGTCCCTGCCCTCCTACATGATGAAGCAGAGCTGTACACTGCAGTTCTAGGATCTATAGATCTCTTATAAATCGATAAAATCATACTTGCTCCTCTGTTCTGGCCACCACCTCATGGAACCTAAATCTCTGCATGCCCCCTGCCATGCTCCCTCACTAAACAGAATTGTGAGGGTGCGTGAATGTAGCATGATCCTGCAGCTCCCAGCATCCAAGACCTGCCACACACCTCCTGCCATGCCCCTGACACACCTTCCACACTCCTGACACACCTCCTGCTCTTTGCTCTTACATGTAGCTGCCAGGCTGTAGATTCTGGGTTCCCTGATGTGGGGACCAAAGCAGAGGAGCAGATATGATTTTATCGATTTATAAGAGATCTATAGATCCTAGAACTGCAGTGTACAGCTCTGCTTCATCATGTAGGAGGGCAGGGACAGTACTAAAAAGTTTTCTTTTCACTGGAGTTTCCCTTTAACACCCTATAACGCCAGATTAGTTGCCATACACCAGAGGTCCCCAATGTCAGTCCTCGAGGGCCGAACCAGTGCAGGTTTTCAGGATCTCCTTAGTATTGCACAGCAGGCAATGATTCCAATCCCTGTGCAATAGTAAGGAAATCCTGAAAACCTGGACTGGTTCGGCCCTCGAGGACTGACATTGGGGACCTCTGCCATACACTAATGTGGAAACCATCAGAATCAACATCCAGATTGAGGAAATCCCATTTGACTACAACAGCCAATCACAGAGGCTCTCACAGAGTGTGAAGGTCTGTGATTGGCTGTTTGTCTGACAGTGCAATGATTTTGCAATTAGCTTAATAGGAGACCCAGAAGTAACAGCGGGAGACTGTTAAACCTGATCTACCTATTCTATGTATCTATGTATTTATCTATGTGTCTATCTATCTATTCTATCTATCTATCTATCTATCTATCTATCGTGCCTTCAACCTCACATGAACTTTTGAGACTCTGGATTTTATAAGAGATTGCTTTCTTTTGGTGTAGAGTTAATGTAATTTTCCTTGCTGGTAGCTCCTGGTAAGTTCATTTCAGGTGCAGCTGGTTTGTGACCACTCCTCTTCCCTTTAAATACTCACATAATCCATCACCTGATGCCGATAATAGATTATTTGTATTCTAACCACTTTGAAGGAAAGAAGTCTGTAGAGGCTGCTGGAAATCTGCTGCTGAGTTCTGTTGTTGGAGCCATGTCATTTGCAGTTCTGGTGTTTGGCTGCTGCAGTCAAGTTTGTTGTATATCCTTTTGTCTATGTTCCTCTGTCTGTCCTCCTTCCCATGTGTGATATTACAGTACCAGTGATGTCTTGTGCACTCACCGACCTTGGCACCAGACAGAGTGAGGGGAGGGACAAGCACGTGGACGGCTGGGGGGGGGGGGGGGGGAAGGACCCGTTTAGGGACGTTGGGGGAGCGCAAAGGCCAGAAACCGGTTAGTGTCAGGATGTGTTCTGTCTCGCCGCTCCCTATTGTCAGGGTATTCCTCTCCCTTTCCGTCCCATAACTTCTGTGGTGCACTGTGCATGACACCCTGTGTTCAGGCTCATATTCCAAACACTGACTTCCATGGGTAGGCCGTGTTACAGTTCAGGGACGGGGAGCTGTAATAATAAAGAAAATAGTTATATGAGCGACAATTTCTGGCGCCGTACCCAGACTCTTCCAGCAGCCATGATGGCAGTGGGACTCTGGATAATAAAGGGATTAATGCCAGCTGGCACTAAGCCCGAAATTCATAGTGTCAGGCCAAAATTAGACCCGGCCACCATGAATTTTTTTAGTAAACAGTAAAAAAAAAACACAGTATAGAAAAAATATTTTAATTGAAATTAAACATAAAAAGCAGCCCTGGTTCCCCTCTTTAATTATCCAAAAACAAACCTTCCGACGATAAATCCGCAGATCTGTCTGTCAACGAACATGTTCAGCACTGCTACATGCTACATCGCTCTGAACAGATACACGTCTGATAGGAGGCCGACAGTGACACCCGAATGTGAGAAAGGTCATCCAAGGTTCATAGCGGAGCCGTATCATCTGTGATCTTGGTTGACCCAGACTTTGACGTCACCGCAATCAGTGCCGAGAAGCGCTCACTTACGGCAGTGATCACAGGGACGTCAGGGTCAACCAAGTTCATAGCTAAGCCCTGTCAGCAGTGAACTCGGGTGAACCCATGAACTTTATCACGTCACTGCGATCACTGCCGTCAATAGGCGCTTCTCGGCAGTGATTGCAATGATGTCAGTCGGGGTCAACCAAGTTTACAAATGACGTGGCTCAGCTGTGAATGGGATGACCTTTCTCACGGTCAGGTGCCATTATCAGCCTGCTATTCCTGTGAACAGACGTGTGTCTGTTTAGAGCGATGTGGCAGTACTGAACATGTTCATCGAGGGACAGATCTGTGGATTTATCGTTGGAGAGTTTGTTTTTGGGTAATTAAAGATGGGAACCAGGGCTGCTTTTTGTGTTTTATTTCAATGAAAATATTTTTTCTCTGTTGTGTTTTTTTTACTGTTTACTAGAAATTCAGACATGACACTATGAATTTCGGGCTTAGTGACAGCTGCCAATACAAAGCTGGCATTAACCCCTTTGAGGGGCTGGCTTGCAGATCTTGCCCCAGGGGGCAGTCCACTTATTCCAGCCAGCGGCCAAGTGAGGAGCGGGGGGGAGAGAATGTGTGCTAGCGCACCAGAGGCAAGTGAGGAGCAGGGGGGTGCTAGCGCTCCAGAGGCCTGCTGCCGCCACTCCAGTCCCAATTCCGAGTCACTATCAGCCTCCACACTGATGCCTGCGTCCCCCCGGCTGCATGTCCCGCTATCAGGCAAGTGAGTGCGCGGCCACTCTCACTGTGGGGGGGGCCCTAACCTAGGCGTAAACCACCAGCCTGGAGGGCAAATGCCTCCCTGTCATCTGGGACAGTCCGCCCCTGATCCTTTTATTACCCAGCCTGCCACCCCCACCAGGGCCACTGGAAGAGCCAGGTAAAGCACCTGAAAATGGCGCTACGGAGGAATGCACCATTTTCAGGGGCAGCTGCGGGCTGCAATTTTCAGCGTGGGCGGCCCAGAAAGCTTGGGCCTTACCAAGCTGAGAATCCCAGCCCCCAGCTGCCTGGGTTTTACCTTGGCTGGCAATCATAAATAGGGCAAAGCCCACACATTTTTTTAAATTTTATCTAAATAATTTATAAACATAATGGGCTTCACTGTATTTTGATTGCCAGCCAAGATAAAGCCAGGCAGCTGGCGGTGGCAGCTCCTAGCTGTCTGCTCTATCTGCGCAGAGAATAAAAAATACTGCACAGAACTATGCAAAATTTTTTCAATTATTTATTTTTTTTACAGTACTATGATACTCAATTTGTGAGGGGCACAACAGCCAATCACAGATGATGTCACAGAGAATGGGCGTTTGTGATTGATGGCTGGAGTAACCAGCCCCTACATTCTAGCATCAAGAATGGATGGGCAGTTTCAATGTTACTCCAACGGCCAATCACAGATACCCATTCTCTGTTACATTATCTGTAATTGGCTTTTGGGTTCCCCTGCAGTGAATATATCCAGGAAGTTAATGAGCGGACCGGAAGTACAAGCGGTGGACGCGGCAAGTATGATGCTTATGTGCAATCACTATATGCTTTCTTTACAGCTCCCCTGCCCCCATACCATAATGTTAAAGTCCAAGTTCGGGTTCGGACTTAACTTCGAGTCACATTCGGCCCCGAACCCGGATTTTAAAAAAAGTTTGGGTGAGTCTGCCGAACCGGAACATTGGCGGGTTCACCCATCACTATTTATTACCATGGTCGCTCATGTTATTCAGTTATGTTCTTCTCTTCTCATGGAGGTCAATGTGTGGTCGATAGTTTGGATACTTTCCTGAGTGAACGAAGAGGAGGAAGAAGATGACTGCAGGCTCGTCTTTTGTTGTAATTTTTATTGCATCGGTGTCCAAATATGCAGAGAAATCAAAAGATCGTACATGGCGCACAAAGGGCTGGAGCCCCCAGCAGCTGGGCCAGTGGTCAGGATAATGGTGTCTGCCACCAGTGCTGTAACCCTGCCTCACATTGAAAAGGGGGAAATAAAAATGGAGAAAAATGAATAAGATTGTGATGCCAGTTGGGATATTCCAGCCAGTAGGTGACCGGCACTGCAGTTAGTCCATGGGAGATACGTGGAATAGCAGTGTGATTTTTAAACACTTTCAAACCAGGGCTGACTCTCAAGGGATGAGGATGATGTGGGTAGTAGTGGGAGTGATGATGCAGTGGGAGGCATGCAAGACAGTCTCTTTACCTGTTACTGAAGATGTTGCAGCAAATCCAAAATTCATGGTCCAGCCAGTCTGAGAAGAAATGTAGTCCGCTCTGCTGAGTGAGTATTATGGCCTTCCTGTTGACTTCTATTGTGTGTAGATTTCTAGGTGCTTTTTTCTGCAGTACTTTACTCAATCTATTAATCAATCTAGACTCACCTATTCCGTCAAGCCTACAACTTGCCATGAGACCCAGGTGACCGCCCCGTAACTGACATCTCCCCCAGCCTATTGTATCCCCACCCGCCCCTCGTAGACTGTGAGCCCTTGTGGACAGGATCCCCTCCCCTCCTGTACCTATATGTCCTGATTGTCTAGAGTTATTGTAATTGTCCTTGTCTCCCCTATCCTCATGTAAAGCGCCATGGAACCTAATGGCGCTATATAAATAAATAATAATATTAATAAAATCTTGGTTGCTATGGGTTTCCTCCAGCCAGGCCAGTAGTGCGGGCCCTGTGGGTATCTGTGCTCCACTCGGAGCAGTTCCCTGGCCCTCTATACTACTGATATCCTGGAAGGTTCCACTTAAGTAGCTAGTGAGTATAAAACTCCTTAGCCTCCAGTTTCTGCTATAAGGCCCTCAAAGCCTATGTAGCCCAGGGCATGGTGCCCTGCCTTGCAGCTTCTTTGCTCGCTCCTTCCTGAACGTCTCCTGAACTCAGCCTTCCTACCTTAACCCCTCCCTCCAGCCAGAAGCTGAGTCACAGCCCAAATAAGACCTTCAGTGCTCAGCTTCCCGGTTGGAGTTCAGGCTGTGTTGGATGCTTCAGACTTCCAGCAGAGGGAGCTCCAATTCTCCTCAGACATGGCATTACAAACGATGTGCATGAAATACCATTTGTGGCATCCAGACCGCAGGGGCGCCATATGTAGAGTAGGTACAATATAAAAAGTAAGTACCTCAAGTAAACAGGGGTGGAAGGAAGGAAAGGAACTGGAGAAAAGGGAAGAAGAGGAGGGACAGAAAGAAAGAAAAGGGAAACAAAGGGAAGAAAATGGGAGGGAAGGCGTTTGCAGTATAGATTTGTGGGTGTGGTCTATATATAAGGGGTGGAGTTTCACTATTATACTGCATTTTCTAGAGGTCTGCAAATATAGATCCTGGCGAAACACAAAGTGAGAAATAATAGACCCGCTCCTCATAATACATGTGATACATTGTATGTCGCACTGTTTCCTTCTCCATTGTCTTCCCTCCTCACTTGCTCCTCCTGTCGTCTTTCAGCAGTCGGGAGTAGTTGATCTTCCCCACCAGATCCTTGTCGTAATGAGACATGATGTGATAGATCTCCTCCTCATCCAGCACGATGTTACACAGCCTCACCACTGATCGGAACTCCGGGAGGCTGAGGAGGCCGGATCCCTCCGTGTCCATTTTCACACAGGACTGGAGAAGATTCCTCCACTCTGCACTGGAGATCTATAGGGATCAGGAGACACTTCATAAGGATGAGGACAGGATTAGATCTAGTCTCACTGCTCTCACAGTAGTATTGTGCGTTCTTTACTGTACAAGCAGTAGTGCTATGGGTTATTTACTGAACGAGCTGTACTTCATTGGGTTCTATATTATACAAACAGTAATGCTGTGGGTTCTTTAAAGCAGTGGTCCGCAACGTTTTTTGCACCAGGGACCGGCTTCATGCAAGACCATTGTTCTGGGGCCCGGCGGGGTGGCACAGGGGTGGGGCTATGATCATATGAGGCGGGGCTATGAAGAAGGGGTGGAATTTAGTACTATGTTTCCCCTAAAGACGTGCTACGTCTTATTTTCAGGAGATGTCTTATTTTTCCATCCCTTTGCAGCCCCCAATATGGTATCTCCATCATTCCCTTGCAGCCCATATTATCCCTATCATCCCTATGTAGGCCACAATATTCTCTTGCAGCCCCTATCATCCCTTTGCAGCCCATATTATCCCCATCATCCACTTGCAGCAGCCCATAATATCCCCATCATCCTCTTGCAGCAGCCCCATCAACAGACACACAGACACACGAAACACACGACAACAGACACCACACCTCAGACAGACACACGACACACAGACACACGCACAGACATGCACACAGACACACGACCACGTCTCACAGACACATGCACAGACACACGTCACACAGACACACGACACAACATGTCACACAGACACACGACACACAGACATGTCACACAGACACAGACACACTCGACAGACAACGCCACACCGACAAGACACCACAGAACACACAGACATGTCACAACACAGACAGACACGTCACAGACACACGTCACACAGACACACACAGACAGCTCACAGACACGTCACAGACACACGTCACACAACACGACACACGACACACAGACACTGTCACACAGACACACACCACAGACATGTCACCAGACACAACGTCTCACAGACACAGACAAAACAGACAGTCACACAGAACACACGACACACAGACATGTCACACAGACACACGACACACAACACACACGACAAACACGTCTCACAGACACATGTCACAGACACACGTCACACATACACAAGTCACACAGACACACGTCACACATACACACGTCACACAGGCACACGTCACACAACGACACACACTTTGATCACCAGTCTGCCGCTGCAGTTGGCGCCGCTCTACGTGCTCTCTGCCTCAGCTGCGTAGTTGTATGGGCGGAGAGGTCGGCCAATAACAGAGCAGCAGCAGCCCAATCACAGCACAGCAACTCACTGGCCAATCAGGGCCTGGCTGCTGCACTGTGATTGGCAGACGTCTCTGCTCGTACAGCTACGCAGACATCAGCTCAGAGCGGTGTAATGCTGCAGGTGCGGGTCGCGGTGGGCGGGGACGTCACTGGGGCAGGGAAGCGAGCGGCTCCGAGATGCCGCAGAGCACACTTTCTGTCAGTGGCGTAACTAGAGTCTGGCAGTCCCCCCCTCTCACACATGTTGATGAAATGTACGGGCCTCATGTAACATTCTAAATCCTTTAAAGATTCACAAATTGACCCCTCTCCCCCTTCATTATGTATTATTGTCCCTCATCCTGCTATATATGGTCCTTCTCCTGGAATATGTCTCTTATCATGGTATATGTGTCCCCCATCCTGGTTTATATGGTCCGCCTCCTCCTGTCACCATAGCCGTCCAATTATAATAATGCCTCACCATATTCCTCCATATATTACAATGTACCCCCAAAGTCCTCTGTGTATTATAATGAATCCCATAGTCCCCCATTCATAAAGTAGCCCCCATAGTCATCCAATTATTATAATGATTATCCTCCATATAAAATAATGCAGCCTCACATCCCTCCATATATCATAATATAGCCTCATAGCCCTCCATATAGTATAATGCAGACTCACAGACCTCCATATAGTGTAATGCAGCCTCAGAGCCTTTCCATATAGTATAATGCAGCCTCACAGCCATCCATATAGTGTAATGCAGCCTCATAGCCTTTCCATATAGTATAATGCAGCCTCACAGCCCTCCATATAGTGTAATGCAGCCTCATAGCCTTTCCATATAGTATAATGCAGCCTCACAGCCATCCATATAGTGTAATGCAGCCTCATAGCCTTTCCATATAGTATAATGCAGCCTCACAGCCCTCCATATAGTGTAATGCAGCCTCATAGCCTTTCCATATAGTATAATGCAGCCTCACAGCCATCCATATAGTGTAATGCAGCCTCATAGCCTTTCCATATAGTATAATGCAGCCTCACAGCCCTCCATATAGTGTAATGCAGCCTCAGAGCCTTTCCATATAGTATAATGCAGCCTCACAGCCATCCATATAGTGTAATGCAGCCTCATAGCCTTTCCATATAGTATAATGCAACCTCATAGCCTCTCCATATAGTGTAATGCAGCTTTACAGCCTTCTCCGTATAGCATAATACAGCCACATAGCTCTCCAAATAGTGCAGTCTCAATATATGCAGCCTGAAATTTCTCCATATAATGCAGTATTATATATGCAGCCTCATATCTCTCCATAATATTAAAAAATAAATCTGTACTTACCTCTCCTGGGTTCCCCGCTGCTCTGGCGGTCTCAGAAGAAGGAGGAGGAGGTGCCGGCCTGCGCTCCACTGTACACTGCATAAAGCGGAAAGTGGGAGGAGGCGGCACCAGCCTGCTGTATGCGGTCCACAGTGGAATGCACAAAGAAAGCCGGCAGGTCAGAGGAAGCGAGGGGCGGGGTGGGGGGGGGGTGGGAGCAGTAGTAGAAAGTAGGAGTCTCCCTTCCCCTCTCTGTCACACAAGCTCCGAAGCGGCCTGCGCTGCCATGCGGTGACTTGGATGTGCGTCCAAAGAAGTACTGCTCATTCAGTAAATAACCCATAGTACTATTGCTTGTACAGTAAAGAACGCACAATACTACTGCTTGTACAGTAATGAATCTCAGTACTACTACTAATACAATAAAGAACACATAATGCTACTGCTTGTACAATAAAGAACCTATTGTTCTACTGCGTGTGTGGTGCCCCAGACGTCTGGTCGCCACAGAGGTGCTGCATTTAAGCCCTAGGTGTGGTATCCCACTCCCAGGTAAGAAGGGGACACAAACCCAAGATACACGAACACCTTCACCCAACACCCGTCCTAACCCCAGGCCAGGGGACCTTGGGTGAAGCCTATACTGGGAGGGCCCCATCTTCAGGCTGGGGAGGGAGTAAGTAGAAAAAGCAGAGAGGAAGAGAAGGAGTTTAGTCAGTTAGAGAGGAACATCTAGGAGAATGGAGCTCTAGGGAAGGCTCACACCTGGGGAGGAGTGGGACCAAAAAGAAGGTCGCCACGGAACCCTGGAGGGCATTGGTGGTGGACGTAGGTTGCAGGAGGGGACCGACCCCGAGCATCACTGAGCAAGACACAAAAGAACAAGGAATTCAGAGCTCAGAGACACGGCCGAGGTGAGGAGGCTGAGCCCGACCAGCACTGAGCAACACACAGAAGAACAAGGTGTTCAGAGCTCAGAGACACGGCCGAGGTGAGGAGGCTGAGCCCGACCACCACTGAGCAAGACACAGAAGAACAAGGTGTTCAGAGCTCAGAGACACGGCCGAGGTGAGGAGGCTGAGCCCGACCAGCACTGAGCAACACACAGAAGAACAAGGTGTTCAGAGCTCAGAGACACGGCCGAGGTGAGGAGGCTGAGCCCGACCACCACTGAGCAAGACACAAAAGAACAAGGAATTCAGAGCTCAGAGACACGGCCGAGGTGAGGAGGCTGAGCCCGACCAGCACTGAGCAACACACAGAAGAACAAGGTGTTCAGAGCTCAGAGACACGGCCGAGGTGAGGAGGCTGAGCCCGACCACCACTGAGCAAGACACAGAAGAACAAGGTGTTCAGAGCTCAGAGACACGGCCGAGGTGAGGAGGCTGAGCCCGACCACCACTGAGCAAGACACAGAAGAACAAGGTGTTCTGTGCTCAGAGACATGGCCGAGGTGAGGAGGCTGAGCCCGACCACCACTGAGCAAGACACAGAAGAACAAGGTGTTCAGAGCTCAGAGACACGGACGAGGTGAGGAGACTGAACCTGACCACCACTGAGCAAGACACAAAGAACAAGGTGTTCAGAGCTCAGAGACACGGTAAGGTGAGGAGGCTGAACCTGACCACCACTGAGGAGGACACAGAAGAACAAGGTGTTCAGTGCTCAGAGACACGGCTGAGTTGAGGAGGCTGAGCCCGACCACCACTGAGCAAGACACAGAAGAACAAGGTGTTCAGTGCTCAGAGACACGGCCGAGGTGAGGAGGCTGAGCCCGACCACCACTGAGCAAGACACAGAAGAACAAGGTGTTCAGAGCTCAGAGACACAGCCGAGGTGAGGAGGCTGAGCCCGACCACCACTGAGTAACACACAGAAGAACAAGGTGTTCAGAGCTCAGAGACACAGCCGAGGTGAGGAGGCTGAGCCCGACCATCACTGAGCAAGACACAGAAGAATAAGGTGTTCAGAGCTCAGAGACACAGCCGAGGTGAGGAGGCTGAGCCCGACCATCACTGAGCAAGACACAGAAGAATAAGGTGTTCAGAGCTCAGAGACACAGCCGAGGTGAGGAGGCTAAACCCGACCACCACTGAGCAAGACACAGAAGAACAAAGTGTTCAATGCTCAGAGACACGGCCGAGGTGAGGAGGCTGAGCCCGACCACCACTGAGCAAGACACAGAAGAACAAGGTGTTCAATGCTCAGAGACACGGCCGAGGTGAGGAGGCTGAGTCCGACCACCACTGAGCAAGACACAGAAGAACAAAGTGTTCAATCCTCAGAGACACGGCCGAGGTAAGGAGGCTGAGCCCGACCACCACTGAGCAAGACACAGAAGAACAAAGTGTTCAATGCTCAGAGACACGGCCGAGGTGAGGAGGCTGAGCCCGACCACCACTGAGCAAGACACAGAAGAACAAGGTGTTCAGTGCTCAGAGACACAGCCGAGGTGAGGAGGCTGAACCCGACCATCACTGAGCAAGACACAGAAGAACAAGGTGTTCAGTGCTCAGAGACACGACTGAGGTGAGGAGGCTGAGCCCGACCACCACTGAGCAAGACACAGAAGAACAAGGTGTTCAGTGCTCAGAGACACGGCTGAGTTGAGGAGGCTGAGCCCGATCACCACTGAGCAAGACACAGAAGAACAAGGTGTTCAGTGCTCAGAGACATGGCCGAGGTGAGGAGGCTGAGCCCGACCACCACTGAGCAAGACACAGAAGAACAAGGTGTTCAGAGCTCAGAGACACGGCGAGGTGAGGAGGCTGAGCCCAACCACCACTGAGCAAGACACAGAAGAGCAAGGTGTTCAGAGCTCATAGACATGACGAGGTGAGGAGGCTGAGCCCGACCACCACTGAGCAACACACAGAAGAACAAGGTGTTCAGTGCTCAGAGACACGGCCGAGGTGAGGAGGCTAAACCCGACCACCACTGAGCAAGACACAGAAGAACCAGATGTTCAGTGCTCAGAGACACGGCCGAGGTGAGGAGGCTGAGCCCGACCACCACTGAGCAAGACACAGAAGAACAAGGTGTTCAGAGCTCAGAGACACGGCCGAGGTGAGGAGGCTGAGCCCAACCACCACTGAGCAAGACACAGAAGAGCAAGGTGTTCAGAGCTCATAGACATGACGAGGGGAGGAGGCTGAGCCCGACCACCACTGAGCAACACACAGAAGAACAAGGTGTTCAGTGCTCAGAGACACGGCCGAGGTGAGGAGGCTAAACCCGACCACCACTTAGCAAGACACAGAAGAACAAGGTGTTCAGTGCTCAGAGACACAGCCGAGGTGAGGAGGCTGAGCCCGACCACCACTGAGCAAGACACAGAAGAACAAAGTGTTCAATGCTCAGAGACACGGCCGAGGTGAGGAGGCTGAGCCCGACCACCACTGAGCAAGACACAGAAGAACAAGGTGTTCAGTGCTCAGAGACACGGCCGAGGTGAGGAGGCTGAGCCCGACCACACTGAGCAAGACACAGAAGAACAAGTGTTCAATGCTCAGAGACACGGCCGAGGTGAGGAGGCTGAGCCCGACCACCACTGAGCAAGACACAGAAAAACAAGGTGTTCAGAGCTCAGAGACACGGCCGAGTGTGAGGAGGCTGAACCCGACCATCACTGAGCAAGATACAGAAGAACAAGGTGTTCAGTGCTCAGAGACACAGCCGAGGTGAGGAGGCTGAGCCCGACCACCACTGAGCAAGACACAGAAGAACAAGGTGTTCAATGCTCAGAGACACGGCCGAGGTGAGAAGGCTGAGCCGACCACCACTGAGCAAGACACAGAAGAACAAAGTGTTCAATGCTCAGAGACACGGCCGAGGTGAGGAGGCTGAGCCCGACCACCACTGAGCAAGACACAGAAGAACAAAGTGTTCAATGCTCAGAGACACGGCCGAGGTGAGGAGGCTGAGCCCGACCACCACTGAGCAAGACACAGAAGAACAAGGTGTTCAGTGCTCAGAGACACAGCGAGGTGAGGAGGCTGAGCCCGACCACCACTGAGCAAGACACAGAAGAACAAGGTGTTCAGTGCTCAGAGACACGGCCGAGGTGAGGAGGCTGAACCCGATCACTACTGACCAAACACAGAAGAACAAGGTGTTCAGAGCTCAGAGACACAGCCGAGGTGAGGAGGCTGAGCCCGACCATCACTGAGCAAGACACAGAAGAACAAGGTGTTCAGAGCTCAGAGACATGACTAGGTGAGGAGGCTGAACCCAACCACCACTGAGCAAGACACAGAAGAACAAGGTGTTCAGAGCTCAGAGACACGGCCGAGGTGAGGAGGCTGAGCCCGACCACCACTGAGCAAGACACAGAAGAACAAGGTGTTCAGAGCTCAGAGACACGGCCGAGGTGAGGAGGCTGAGCCCAACCACCACTGAGCAAGACACAGAAGAGCAAGGTGTTCAGAGCTCATAGACATGACGAGGTGAGGAGGCTGAGCCCGACCACCACTGAGCAACACACAGAAGAACAAGGTGTTCAGTGCTCAGAGACACGGCCGAGGTGAGGAGGCTAAACCCGACCACCACTGAGCAAGACACAGAAGAACAAGGTGTTCAGTGCTCAGAGACACGGCCGAGGTGAGGAGGCTGAGCCCGACCACCACTGAGCAAGACACAGAAGAACAAGGTGTTCAGTGCTCAGAGACACGGCTGAGTTGAGGAGGCTGAGCCCGATCACCACTGAGCAAGACACAGAAGAACAAGGTGTTCAGTGCTCAGAGACACGGCCGAGGTGAGGAGGCTGAGCCCGACCACCACTGAGCAAGACACAGAAGAACAAGGTGTTCAGTGCTCAGAGACACGGCTGAGTTGAGGAGGCTGAGCCCGATCACCACTGAGCAAGACACAGAAGAACAAGGTGTTCAGAGCTCAGAGACACGGCCGAGGTGAGGAGGCTGAGCCCGACCACCACTGAGCAAGACACAGAAGAACAAGGTGTCCAGTGCTCATAGACACAGCCGAGGTGAGGAGGCTGAGCCCGACCACCACTGAGTAACACACAGAAGAACAAGGTGTTCAGAGCTCAGAGACACAGCCGAGGTGAGGAGGCTGAGCCCGACCATCACTGAGCAAGACACAGAAGAATAAGGTGTTCAGAGCTCAGAGACATGACGAGGGAGAGGCTGAGCCCGACCACCACTGAGCAACACACAGAAGAACAAGGTGTTCAGTGCTCAGAGACACGGCGAGGTGAGGAGGCTAAACCCGACCACCACTGAGCAAGACACAGAAGAACAAGGTGTTCAGTGCTCAGAGACACGGCCGAGGTGAGGAGGCTGAGCCCGACCACCACTGAGCAAGACACAGAAGAACAAAGTGTTCAATGCTCAGAGACACGGCCGAGGTGAGGAGGCTGAGCCGACCACCACTGAGCAAGACACAGAAGAACAAGGTGTTCAGTGCTCAGAGACACGGCCGAGGTGAGGAGGCTGAGCCGACCACCACTGAGCAAGACACAGAAGAACAAAGTGTTCAATGCTCAGAGACACGGCCGAGGTGAGGAGGCTGAGCCCGACCACCACTGAGCAAGACACAGAAAAACAAGGTGTTCAGAGCTCAGAGACACGGCCGAGGTGAGGAGGCTGAACCACACCACTGAGCAAGACACAGAAGAACAAGGTGTTCAGTGCTCAGACACAGCGAGGTGAGGAGGCTGAGCCCGACCACCACTGAGCAAGACACAGAAGAACAAGGTGTTCAATGCTCAGAGACACGGCCGAGGTGGAAGGCTGAGCCCGACCACCACTGAGCAAGACACAGAAGAACAAAGTGTTCAATGCTCAGAGACACGGCCGAGGTGAGGAGGCTGAGCCCGACCACCACTGAGCAAGACACAGAAGAACAAAGTGTTCAATGCTCAGAGACACGGCCGAGGTGAGGAGGCTGAGCCCGACCACCACTGAGCAAGACACAGAAGAACAAGGTGTTCAGTGCTCAGAGACACAGCCGAGGTGAGAAGGCTGAGCCCGACCACCACTGAGCAAGACACAGAAGAACAAGGTGTTCAGTGCTCAGAGACACGGCCGAGGTGAGGAGGCTAAACCCGACCACCACTGAGCAAGACACAGAAGAACCAGGTGTTCAGTGCTCAGAGACACGGCCGAGGTGAGGAGGCTGAGCCCGACCACCACTGAGCAAGACACAGAAGAACAAGGTGTTCAGAGCTCAGAGACACGGCCGAGGTGAGGAGGCTGAGCCCAACCACCACTGAGCAAGACACAGAAGAGCAAGGTGTTCAGAGCTCATAGACATGACGAGGGGAGGAGGCTGAGCCCGACCACCACTGAGCAACACACAGAAGAACAAGGTGTTCAGAGCTCAGAGACACAGCCGAGGTGAGGAGGCTGAGCCCGACCACCACTGAGCAAGACACAGAAGAACAAAGTGTTCAATGCTCAGAGACACGGCCGAGGTGAGGAGGCTGAGCCCGACCACCACTGAGCAAGACACAGAAGAACAAGGTGTTCAATGCTCAGAGACACGGCCGAGGTGAGGAGGCTGAGCCCGACCACCACTGAGCAAGACACAGAAGAACAAAGTGTTCAATGCTCAGAGACACGGCCGAGGTGAGGAGGCTGAGCCCGACCACCACTGAGCAAGACACAGAAGAACAAGGTGTTCAGTGCTCAGAGACACAGCCGAGGTGAGGAGGCTGAGCCCGACCACCACTGAGCAAGACACAGAAGAACAAGGTGTTCAGTGCTCAGAGACACGGCCGAGGTGAGGAGGCTGAACCCGATCACTACTGACCAACACACAGAAGAACAAGGTGTTCAGAGCTCAGAGACACAGCCGAGGTGAGGAGGCTGAGCCCGACCACCACTGAGCAAGACACAGAAGAACAAGGTGTTCAGAGCTCAGAGACATGGCCGAGGTGAGGAGGCTGAACCCGACCATCACTGAGCAAGACACAGAAGAACAAGGTGTTCAGAGCTCAGAGACACGGCCGAGGTGAGGAGGCTGAGCCCGACCACCACTGAGCAAGACACAGAAGAACAAGGTGTTCAGAGCTCAGAGACATGACTAGGTGAGGAGGCTGAACCCAACCACCACTGAGCAAGACACAGAAGAACAAGGTGTTCAGAGCTCAGAGACACGGCCGAGGTGAGGAGGCTGAGCCCGACCACCACTGAGCAACACACAGAAGAACAAAGTGTTCAGTGCTCAGAGACACAGCCGAGGTGAGGAGGCTGAGCCCGACCACCACTGAGCAAGACACAGAAGAACAAGGTGTTCAGTGCTCAGAGACACGGCCGAGGTGAGGAGGCTGAGCCCGACCACCACTGAGCAACACACGGAAGAACAAGGTGTTCAGTGCTCAGAGACACGGCCGAGGTGAGGAGGCTGAGCCCGACCACCACTGAGCAAGACACAGAAGAACAAGGTGTTCAGTGCTCAGAGACACAGCCGAGGTGAGGAGGCTGAGCCCGACCACCACTGAGCAACACACAGAAGAACAAGGTGGTTAGAGCGGCCATATTACTATATATATTACTACATCTCAGTGAGGAGGCGGGTGTCTCAGTTTTGGTGACTGGTTCCGGTACCTTCTGCCGCAGTCTGGTGGTGATGGTGTTAAGGCCGTGGTCTACCGGCTGTTTGGGTGATGGCGTCTTCTCTTCGGTCTTCATCGATTTTTCTGCACTTTGTTTATTCATGTTTTTTCCCATCTGGTACGGCTGAAGAAACTTCACATAGGAAACTCTGCAAGAAAAAAACAATGACAGAGAATATAACTGATAATAAGGACAAATCTAAGGGCCCAGTTACACTCGGCGACTTCCCAGCGATCCGACCTGGCCGAGATCGCTGGAAAGTCGCTATGCAGTCGTTGGTGAGTTGTCAAACAGGCAGAGCCCCAGCGACATGATGGAAGAGAATATAAACTATTCTTTCCACGATGTCGAGCTCCCGCTCCTGTCTTCTGACCGGCTGCAGTAAGCGGTAGCAGACTGTTAACCATGGTAAACAGCGGGTATCTAGGCAGTGCATAGCACCTAGTTACCCGATGTATACTCTGGTTACCAGCCTTCTCCGCTCACAGGCTGGTATCCAAGGTACACAGCGGGTAACTAGGGACAGCGCTGTGCCTAGTAACCCGCTGTGTACCTTACATACCAGCCTGTGAGCGGAGAAGACTGGTAACCAGGGTATACATGGGGTAACTAGGCCCTACGCACTGCCTAGATACCTGCTGTTTACCATGGTTACCAGCCTGCTCCCGCTTACCGCTGGTCGTTGGCCCCTGTCACACATGCCGATGCGTGCTGACCAGCGGGAGACCAACAAGCAAAAAATGGTCCAGGACCCCGTGTCACTATCAGCGACCTCACAGCAGGGGCTAGGTCGCTGATGCGTGTCACACACTACAACATTGCTGGCGGGGTCACTGTTACGTCACAAAATCTGTGATGTTTCAGCGACATCGCTAGCGATGTTGTAGCGTGTGAAGTACCAGCCCCATTTATTGTTTCAATTGGTCCTTATCATACATGCTGACAACCAGCCTGTATACATGTTAGAGGTGTAAGCACCGCCTCCTGGTGATGACATCACTGATATAATGACATCACCCATGAGCAGGGCCGCCAACAGGGCATGATTAGTGTGACTTCTGTGACAAGAGAGGGGTCCTGGAGGAGAGGTGAGGGGGCGGGCCCCAATCTCCCGTGGCTCCGCCCCCTCACCTACTTTATGGGCCCCCCTCTTGTCAATCTCCTCTGGGCCCAGCCCCCTCACCTCTTGAGCGGACCCCCTCTCCTGTTCATCACTGACGCAGCCCGCAGCCGCCAAGGTAGGGAGTGCGCCCACCTGGCTTAGACTGACATCTTCAATGACGTCAGGCTCGGCCACGTTTGTACTGCGCATGCACCTGCTAGGCTGACATGCGCAGTACAATCTGGAAGTCACTGGGCGCCAGCGGGATATGAAGGAGGGAGCTGGTGGTGGTATGATGTGTGTCTCTGTATCTATCTGTCTCTACTCAGCACTATACTGTATATATAGGTCCACACTACATGGTGAATTAGTGTATCTATATACTCTATGTATATAGCGTGAACCTGTGTATACAGTATAGTGCTGTGTATGCAAGAGCGGCTAGGGTCACACTTAAAAAGCACAATCTGGTAACCGCATCCATTACCGGATGTGGTTATACCGTGTGCCTCCATACTATCATTTGATAGTACAATTGCAACCCTCATTCCAGATCATTATGCAATAATGCAACCGTTTTTGGAATGAGGATTTTTGCAATTTTAAAAACCGCTTCAGGAACTGGATCTGGACATTTATGTACCTTGCGGAACTGTATCTGGATTTTTAATGCTCAATACCGGATCCAGATGGAAAAAAAAAACGCAGGTGTAACCCTAGCCACAGATATACAAGTTGCAGTCTTTGTGCATATGGTCGGCAGTCTCTATTGTGCATACGGCCCCCAGCCGTCTCGATTGTGTATGTGGCCCACAGCCATCTCGATTGTTTATGCGGCCAGCAGCAGTCTCTGTTGTGTATACAGCTTGCAGCTGTCTCTATTGTGTATATAAAATGTATGTTGGGTGGAGGCAGAGTTGAGGTTGAGGCTGGGCGGAGTCTCAAGGAGGCCCCAAAATTTTGCCACTGAAGGGCCTGAAATTCCTTGTGGTATCCCTGCAAATGAGGTTGTATGTCAGCATACACCCGCCGTATGTACCTGTTCTGCCCATCACTAAACTTGGCGGTGATGGAGTCGCACTGGTGTTTGGTCAGGTCTGGATTCAGCTCTTGGATCTTATCAAGAAATTCTTCTCTAGTGATGTATCCAGATTTCTGGGGATCCAATTCCCTGAACTGGACCCAAAGGTCGTCGAGAAGAAGCTTCACCTGGGCGACAAGTAACATTGTGGCATCAGAGAAGGTGATCCTAGGGATCCAGGATCCAGAAGCTCTAGAAGATTGACTGCCCGACCCTGTCCTCTGCCCATAACTAACCCTTTAAGAGCCGATGCACAGTTTATATTAAATCTAATATATAAAGCTGAGTGTATGTGTGTGTGTGTGTATCATAGTCCCACCCAATCCACATACCCATGCTCTTTAGGAGTGGGACTATCTAATACATAAAGCTGAGTGTATGTGTGTATGCATCATAGCCCCGCCCACTCCATATAGCCCCACCCAACCCACATACCCATGCTCTTTAGGGGTGGGACTATCTCATAAAGCTGAGTGTATGTGTGTATGCATCATAGCCCCGCCCACTCCATATAGCCCCACCCAATCCACATACCCATGCTCTTTAGGGGTGGGACTATCTAATACATAATCTATACATACACTATCTATACGCTATCTAATACATAAAGTGGAGTGTATGTGTGTATATGTATCATAGCTCTGCCCACTCCACATACCCACCCTCTTTAAGGGTGGGACTAATATATCAAGCTGAGTATGTGTGTATGTATCATAGCCATACCCACTTCATATAGTCCCACCCCTAAAGGGGAGTGACTATGTGGAGTGGGTGGGGCTATATATATAGTATAATACAGCCTTATAGCCCTCCATATAGAATAACACAGCCTTATAGCCCTCCATATAGTGTAATGCAGCCTCATAGCCCTCCATATAGCATAATGCAGCCTCATAGCCCTCCATATAGCATAATGCAGCCTCATAGCCCTCCATAGTTAGTTAGTATGCCTGGACAACGCCGGACTCTACAGCTAGTCATTGTATAAAGTTCTAAAACTTTCTAATAAACTTTGGTCTCAAGACGCCTTTTTTTGTCTTGTTTTTCCAGTTTTAAGGCTTTTTTGCACCCATTCAATTCTCTGTTTCTGCCTCTCGTCACCGTTGTGTGCACAATTTTTGTAAGAAAATAAAACAAATGGTGGAAACCCTCTGCGCCACTTTTCCGGCATCTGTGCCTAATTCCACCATAACTTTGTTGCATTAAAATGTTGCAAATGAAGAATTTTTCACAACATTTCTCATGACTATAGAAAAATACCGCAGTGAACAAAACGTGTCACAGTGTGAACATGCGCTAGTGCTGCGTGATCTACCGAGTGGAGGATAACCTCGGCCCGCGCCCCTCCCCCGCTGTCTCAGAGCTCATTATACGACAGCCGTCCCCGCGCCGTCTTCTCCGGTTTCTCGTTATAGATTCCACCTTGACCCTTCTCTGCAGAATAAAAGCTTTTTAATGATTAGGATCGGGACGCCCCCCCCGCCCCGGAGCGGTGGATCATTATCTGATTCGTCCATGTCTATCTTAACACTGCGGCCATTGTCCGCTCGGTGTCCTCCTTTTCGCAGACACATTGTATTGTAAATGGGGGCAGCGTCTCCGCCTCGAAGCACAGACAAAACTTTTTTCTTAGCTCAGTTAACGTAAAGCTTATCGAGGCGCTCGCCGAGATTCAGGGGGCACTTAAGACTCGAAATCCGATCATTGTTCCCCGACAGACTCACGATTACAATGTATCAAATTTGTATCAATATTTACAGCAGATTCCGACAACAAACAAAGTTCTGAAACTTTCTAATAAACTTTTGTGCTTCATTTATCCACATTATTTACTGTCAGTGAATGGGAATATTGTACTTCACATAAGTCTGTATGGACTTCTCACAGCTGAGGGGCTGTTACAATTGTATCCAGACTGGATAATTCTCTTTTAGGAAGGCAGCCTGGAATTATAGATTAATTACAATGTATCAATGCACTGAGGGGCTGTTACCAGGCGTATAACTACAACAGGTGCAGGGGTTGCAATCGCACCCGGGCCCTGGCGCCTAGGGGGCCCCAAAAGTCCCTTTGGCCTATAGGAAAAGACTAGTGCTATTAAAGTTTGGAGCTTTTGCAGAGTCCAGTTACGCCCCTGGTTGTTACAATTGTATCCAGACTTGTTAATTCTATTTACCTTGAATTATAGATTGTTACAATGTATCAAAGCAGATAAATGTATCAGGCTGCTAAACTCACAGAGGATGTGATGCAATTGTAACAAACCCTCAGCTGCGAGAATTATTAGCCTAGAACATGTTTAAGCCTCAAATATTGGGATTGTTCTCATTCAATGATTTTTAAAAGGATAATTAAACCCCAAAATGGAGCATTTGTCACCTCTTTTGGTATCAAAAGATTGCAAAATTTGGAATAAGGGGTAATACACTTTCTGCAGTAACTTTATTCTCCTTTAATGGTGGCCCCATGGCTCATGGATGGAGCAGATTTCAGTTTCCGGAAGCACATGGATTTGCCAAATTTATTAAGAGGCATAACTCTATTAATACATTTGCCACATCTTGTGCCAGCAGTCTTTTGGTTCAAGTCTGGCAGGGAGCAAATTACTTTGTTTATCTGCCCTGAACTCTACTTTCCTTAATGTGAAGTGGTTGATAACAGAAGTAAATTTTTGCATGAACTGCAAAAGCAGAGAAGACACAAATGTAATCTATGTTAAATCAGAGTTGGGGGGCGCTGTTGTATGGGTGTCTATGGAAAAATGTCCCCATCTGTGGTGAAAACTGGTACTGCAAGTCACAAATAAAGTCCATGTTCTGCAAATTGTATCAAAGACAACGTCACCTATTGGAAGTAGCAATCCTAAATATTGAGCTCTGTAATGAAAAAAGCCTGATCCCAGGACCTCACCTGAGTCTGCAGGAAATTTGCAATGATCTTGGTGTCTGAGTTGAGCTTCAAAGAGCGAATATGGCAGTCAACATCGCCTCTCACCGAAGGAGAAATTTTAGCATTCGGGAAACATGAAGAATTTAAGGAAAAACCAAAATGACGGACGAAGTGCAAGAAGTCGACCGTGTGGTCTTGGTTAAGGATGAGGGTCCTCCAGACTCGCCGCACTTCTTCTCTGGAAATCTCCGGATTGACGTCACATCTGCAAAGTAAAGATTTGAGCATCAGATTTCGGGTCTCATTGGGTAAAAATCAAGAGTGGAGAATCCACACACTCCTCTAAATTGCAGAACATTTTCAGGACAATTGGAAAAGTGTTACTTTATCTTGGCCAAGTAATGTCTCCCTGACCTGACAGATTCCTAAACATAGGGCTGATCTATAGGACGCCCAGAGATCTTCTATACGGCAGTATGGTCATCTGGCTGTAGTGTTTCCCATTGATCCTCTCCTTCTCTGAAGCCCTTGATAAGTTTTGCCTCCTCCTGTTTTTATTCTTTGTCTTCTACAAAAACATGACCCCCTTTGTATCCTCCTTACCCCTGGATACTGATCAATACTGAGCAAAGGGGCTGAATACTTATCACCAATACTGAGCAAAGGAGCTGAATACTTATCATCAATACTGAGCAAAGAGGCTGAATACTTATCACCAATACTGAGCAAAGGGGCTGAATACTTATCACCAATACTGAGCAAAGGGGCTGAATACTTATCACCAACAATGAGCAAAGGGGCTGACTACTTATCATCAATACTGAGCAAAGGGGCTGAATACTTATCACCAATACTGAGCAAAGGGGCTGAATACTTATCATCAATACTGAGCAAAGGGGCTGAATACTTATCACCAATACTGAGCAAAGGGGCTGAATACTTATCACCAATACTGAGCAAAGGGGCTGAATATTTATCACCAATACTGAGCAAAGGGGCTGAATACTTATCATCAATACTGAGCAAAGGGGCTGAATACTTATCACCAATACTGAGCAAAGGGGCTGAATACTTATCATCAATACTGAGCAAAGGGGCTGAATACTGATCATCAATACTGAACAAAGGGGCTGAATACTTATCATCAATACTGAGCAAAGGGGCTGATTACGTATCATCAATACTGAGCAAAGGGGCTGAATACGTATCATCAATACTGAGCAAAGGGGCTGAATACTAATCATCAATACTGAGCAAAGGGGCTGAATACGTATCATCAATACTGAGCAAAGGGGCTGAATACTTATCATCAATAATGAGCAAAGGGGCTGAATACTTATCATCAATACTGAGCAAAGGGGCTGAATACTTATTACCAATACTGAGCAAAGGGGCTGATATCATCAACACTGAGCAAAGGGGCTTAATACTTATCACTCAATACTGAGCAAAGGGGCTGAATACTTATCATCAATAATGAGCAAAGGGGCTGAATACTTATCATCAATACTGAGCAAAGGGGCTGAATACTTATCATCAATAATGAGCAAAGGGGCTGAATACTTATCATCAATACTGAGCAAAGGGGCTGAATACTTATCATCAATACTGAGCAAAGGGGCTTGAATACTTATCATCAATAATGAGCAAAGGGGCTGAATACTTATCATCAATACTGAGCAAAGGGGCTGAATACTTATCACCAATACTGAGCAAAGGAGCTGAATACTTATCATCAATACTGAGCAAAGAGGCTGAATACTTATCATCAATACTGAGCAAAGGGGCTGAATACTTATCATCAATAATGAGCAAAGGGGCTGAATACTTATCATCAATACTGAGCAAAGGGGCTGAATACTTATCACCAATACTGAGCAAAGGGGCTGAATACTTATCACCAATACTGAGCAAAGGGGCTGAATACTTATCACCAACATATGAGCAAAGGGGCTGAATACTTATCATCAATACTGAGCAAAGGAGCTGAATACTTATCACAATACTGAGCAAAGGGGCTGAATACTTATCACCAATACTGAGCAAAGGGGCTGAATACTTATCATCAATACTGAGCAAAGGGGCTGAATACTTATCACCAACAATGAGCAAAGGGGCTGACTACTTATCATCAATACTGAGCAAAGGGGCTGAATACTTATCACCAATACTGAGCAAAGGGGATGAATACTTATCACCAATACTGAGCAAAGGGGCTGAATACTTATCACCAATACTGAGCAAAGGGGCTGAATACTTATCATCAATACAGAGCAAAGGGGCTGAATACTGATCATCAATACTGAGCAAAGGGGCTGAATACTTATCACTCAATACTGAGCAAAGGGGCTGATACTTATCATCAATACTGAGCAAAGGGGCTGAATACTATCATCAATACTGAGCAAAGGGGCTGAATACTTATCATCAATACTGAGCAAAGGGGCTGAATACTATCATCAATACTGAGCAAAGGGGCTGAATACTATATCATCAATACTGAGCAAAGGGCTGAATACTTATCATCAATAACTGAGCAAAGGGGCTGAATACTTATCATCAATACTGAGCAAAGGGGCTGAATACTTATTACCAATACTGAGCAAAGGGCTGAATACGTATCATCAATACTGAGCAAAGGGGCTGAATACTAATCATCAATACTGAGCAAAGGGGCTGAATACTTATCATCAATACTGAGCAAAGGGGCTGAATACTTATCATCAATACTGAACAAAGGCTGATACTATCATCAATACTGAGCAAAGGGGCTGAATACTTATCATCAATACTGAGCAAAGGGGCTGAATACTATCATCAATACTGAGCAAAGGGGCTGAATACTTATCATCAATACTGAGCAAAGGGGCTGAATACTTATCATCAATACTGAGCAAAGGGCTGAATACTTATCACCAATACTGAGAAAAGGGGCTGAATACTTATCACCAATACTGAGCAAAGGGACTGAATACTTATCATCAATACTGAGCAAAAGGGGCTGAATACTTATCATCAATACTGAGCAAAGGGGCTGAATACTTATCATCAATACTGAGCAAAGGGGCTGAATACTTATCATCAATACTGAGCAAAGGGCTGAATACTTATCACCAATACTGAGCAAAGGGGCTGAATACTTATCATCAATACTGACAAAGGGGCTGAATACTTATCACAATACTGAGCAAAGGGACTGAATACTTATCACCAACACTGAGCAAAGGGCTGAATACTTATCACCAATACTGAGCAAAGGGGCTGAATACTTATCATCAATACTGAGCAAAGGGGCTGAATACTTATCATCAATACTGAGAAAAGGGGCTGAATACTTATCATCAATACTGAGCAAAGGGGCTGATACTATCATCAATACTGAGCAAAGGGGCTGAATACTATCATCAATACTGAGCAAAGGGGCTGAATACTAATCATCAATACTGAGCAAAGGGGCTGAATACTTATCATCAATACTGAGCAAAGGGGCTGAATACTTATCATCAATAATGAGCAAAGGGGCTGAATACTTATCATCAATACTGAGCAAAGGGGCTGAATACTTATACCAATACTGAGCAAAGGGGCTGAATACGTTATCATCAATATGAGCAAAGGGGCTGAATACTTAATCATCAATACTGAGCAAAGGGGCTGAATACTTATCATCAATACTGAGCAAAGGGGCTGAATACTTATCATCAATACTGAACAAAGGGGCTGAATACTTATCATCAATACTGAGCAAAGGGGCTGAATACTTATCATCAATACTGAGCAAAGGGGCTGAATACTAATCATCAATACTGAGCAAAGGGGCTGAATACTTATCATCAATACTGAGCAAAGGGGATGAATACTTATCATCAATACTGAGCAAAGGGGCTGAATACTTATCACCAATACTGAGCAAAAGGGCTGAATACTAATCATCAATACTGAGCAAAGGGGCTGAATACTTATCATCAATACTGAGCAAAGGGGCTGAATACTTATCATCAATACTGAGCAAAGGGGCTGAATACTTATCACCAATACTGAGCAAAAGGGCTGAATACTTATCATCAATACTGAGCAAAGGGGCTGAATACTAATCATCAATACTGAGCAAAGGGGCTGAATACTTATCATCAATACTGAGCAAAGGGGCTGAATACTTATCATCAATACTGAGCAAAGGGACTGAATACTTATCACCAATACTGAGCAAAGGGGCTGAATACTTATCATCAATACTGAGCAAAGGGGCTGAATACGTATCACCAATACTGAGCAAAGGGGCTGAATACTTATCACCAATACTGAGCAAAGGGGCTGAATACTTATCATCAATACTTAGCAAAGGGGCTGAATACTTATCACCAATACTGAGCAAAGGGGCTGAATACTTATCATCAATACTGAGCAAAGGGGCTGAATACTTATCATCAATACTGAGCAAAGGGGCTGAATACGTATCACCAATACTGAGCAAAGGGGCTGAATACTTATCATCAATACTGAGCAAAGGGACTGAATACTTATCACCAATACTGAGCAAAGGGGCTGAATACGTATCACCAATACTGAGCAAAGGGGCTGAATACTTATCATCAATACTGAGCAAAGGGGCTGAATACTTATCATCAATACTGAGCAAAGGGGCTGAATACTTATCATCAATACTGAGCAAAGGGCTGAATACTTATCATCAATACTGAGCAAAGGGGCTGAATACTTATCATCAATACTGAGCAACGGGGCTGAATACTTATCACCAATACTGAGCAAAGGGGCTGAATACTTATCACCAATACTGAGCAAAGGGCTGAATACTGATCATCAATACTGAGCAAAGGGGCTGAATACTTATCATCAATACTGAGCAAAGGAGCTGAATACTTATCATCAATACTGAGCAAAGGGGCTGAATACTTATCATCAATACTGAGCAAAGGAGCTGAATACTTATCATCAATACTGAGCAAAGGGGCTGAATACTTATCATCAATACTGAGCAAAGGAGCTGAATACTTATCATCAATACTGAGCAAAGGGACTGAATATTTATCATCAATACTGAGTAAAGGGGCTGAATACTTATCATCAATACTGAGCAAAGGGGCTGAATACTTATCATCAATACTGAGCAAAGGGGCTGAATACTTATCATCAATACTGAGCAAAGGGGCTGAATACTTATCACCAATACTGAGCAAAGGGGCTGAATACTTATCACCATGGGAGATTTCAGTTATTCCTTTTTAATAAATTTGCACAAATTTTTACATCAATTTAGCAATTTCTGCTACTAGCACTTTATATTTACTGTCACTATTTATTCATATGGAAAAATGTAAGTCTTTGATCTGGGCCTCTTATTATTTACAAGGAAACGTAACAAGAGACCCAGAACATAGAAATATAGCCTTCATTTTATTCCATATGACTGAATACAGTGTCATTTGCTCTATATCTGTGTTGTGTATACACACACACACACACACTGAGGTAGCAACTGGCTTTATTGTAAATGGTGTTCCACAAATCTGTTGTAGTATTGAGGGCTGGATTTTACAGGTTAGCCAGAAAGAGTTGGGTGGGTCTGGCTAACCACATACTGCCTCATGCAATACAGTGAGACTGCTGTTGTGTCACATGACCTCTGATGTCAGACAGGTCCTATAGACTTCCTGTTTGAGCACTTTGTGAAGAGACCATGTGTGAGAGTCCAGGAAATGACTGAGGTTTCTGAGGATCCTAGTGAGAGCCTTCCTTCACCATTGGCTTCTATCGTGGTTTCCCACCTCTGTGAAGCCCCTGATGGAGCATTTACCGTTTCAGCAGCTGATACAAGGTTTCCGCCGTCATCCTGCGCGTGTTGCGCTCGTCCATCTCGTTGAAGTTCAGCTCCAGGGTCTCGTAGTCATTTTTGACAAGACGTCGGATCATTTCTGTGAGCTGCAAAGTGATGAGAAGATGAGACGAGGCCTCCGGAGACACAAATCACCTGTGTACGTCTGTCTGCACTAAATCCAATAAATGAAGAATTTCATGTGTTTCAGCTGGACATCATCTGTTTTCTTCAGTCTGGAACTCTAGCCAATACTCTGCCTGAACCCCAGATTGATGCAATGTCTGGACCCCAGATTGATACAATGTCTGGACCCCAGATTGATACAATGTCTGGACCCCAGAGTGATACAATGTCTGGACCCCAGAGTGATACAAGGTCTGGACCCCAGAGTGATACAATGTCTGGACCCCAGAGTGATACAATGTCTGGACCCCAGATTGATACAATGTCTGGACCCGAGACTGATGCAATGTCTGGACCCCGGATTGATGCAATGTCTGAATCCCAGAGTGATACAATGTCTGGACCCCAGAGTGATACAAGGTCTGGACCCCAGAGTGATACAAGGTCTGGACCCCAGACTGATACAATGTCTGGACCCCAGAGTGATACAATGTCTGGACCCCAGATTGATACAATGTCTGGACCCCAGATTGATACAATGTCTGGACCCCAGAGTGATACAATGTCTGGACCTCAGACTGATACAATGTCTGGACCCCAGAGTGATACAATGTCTGGACCTCATAGTGATACAATGTCTGGACCCCAGACTGATGCAATGTCTGGACCCCAGAGTGATACAATGTCTGGACCCCAGATTGATGCAATGTCTGGACCCCAGAGTGATACAATGTCTGGACCCCAGATTGATGCAATGTCTGGACCCCAGAGTGATACAATGTCTGGACCCCAGAGTGATACAATGTCTGGACCCCAGAGTGATACAATGTCTGGACCCCATAGTGATACAATGTCTGGACCCCATAGTGATACAATGTCTGGACCCCATAGTGATACAATGTCTGGACCCCGGATTGATGCAATGTCTGGACCCCGGAGTGATACAATGTCTGGACCCCAGAGTGATGCAATGTCCGGACCCCAGAGTGATACAATGTCTGGACCCCAGAGTGATACAATGTCTGGACCCCAGACTGATACAATGTCTGGACCCCAGAGTGATACAATGTCTGGACCCCAGAGTGATACAATGTCTGGACCCCAGAGTGATACAATGTCTGGACCCCAGATTGATACAATGTCTGGACCCCAGATTGATATAATGTCTGGACCCCAGAGTGATACAATGTCTGGACCCCAGATTGATATAATGTCTGGACCCCAGAGTGATACAATGTCTGGACCCCAGATTGATACAATGTCTGGAACTCAGATTGATACAATGTCTGGACCCCAGATTGATACAATGTCTGGAACTCAGATTGATACAATGTCTGGACCCCAGAGTGATACAATGTCTGGACCCCAGAGTGATACAATGTCTGGACCCCAGAGTGATACAATGTCTGGACCCCAGATTGATACAATGTCTGGACCCCAGATTGATATAATGTCTGGACCCCAGAGTGATACAATGTCTGGACCCCAGATTGATACAATGTCTGGACCTGAGATTGATACAATGTCTGGACCCCAGAGTGATACAATGTCTGGACCCCAGAGTGATACAATGTCTGGACCCCAGAGTGATACAATGTCTGGACCCCAGACTGATACAATGTCTGGACCCCAGAGTGATACAATGTCTGGACCCCAGAGTGATACAATGTCTGGACCCCAGATTGATATAATGTCTGGACCCCAGATTGATACAATGTCTGGACCTGAGATTGATACAATGTCTGGACCCCAGAGTGATACAATGTCTGGACCCCAGAGTGATACAATGTCTGGACCCCAGAGTGATACAATGTCTGGACCCCAGACTGATACAATGTCTGGACCCCAGAGTGATACAATGTCTGGACCCCAGACTGATACAATGTCTGGACCCCAGAGTGATACAATGTCTGGACCCCAGAGTGATACAATGTCTGGACCCCAGATTGATACAATGTCTGGACCCCAGATTGATACAATGTCTGGACCCGAGATTGATACAATGTCTGGACCCCAGATTGATACAATGTCTGGACCCCAGAGTGATACAATGTCTGGACCCCAGAGTGATACAATGTCTGGACCCCAGAGTGATACAATGTCTGGACCCCAGATTGATGCAATCTCTGGAACTCAGATTGATACAATGTCTGGACCTGAGATTGATGGTGGGTTTACACACACCAATTTCTGTGTCCAATATCTGAACAGATCTCTGGTTGCAGTGAAATCATGGACACATTGCTCCATTTTGTGGCTGTGTACAAATGGATACAATGTATCCATGATTTCACTGCAACCAGAGATCTGTTCAGATATTGGACACAGAAATTGGTGTGTGTAAACCCACCATGATACAATGACTGGACCCCAGACTGATACAATGTCTGGACCTGAGATTGATACATTGTGTAGACCCAAGATTCTGCCTGGACCCCAGAATGATACATTGTATCAATCTATAAAGACAGGAGAGATACTTGTGCTGCCAAAGTGCAGCTCAGGGAGGAAAGTCTAGAGACTGAGAAGTTATAACAAAAAGGTCAGGTTATCAGTCTCCCTGTGCAGAATATAAACCTCTCAGATTTAGACTTCTTCTCCTTTGATTCCCAATACAAGGTACAAATACAGACAGGAAGTCCTGCTCCCCTATACCATACTGTGAAGCCGCAGCTCCCTCCTGTCTCTCCTTTTTCTCAATAGCAGCATTGAGAACTATCTAGAATTGTAACTGTGAATCCAGCACTGGAGTGAGATGGAAAACTTCCCAGAAGTATGGAGGATGTTCTACAAGAGGAATACACCCACCCTCAACTAACATTTCTTTTAAAAACATAGCAGCAACATGGAGGGTATTATATACGAGTAACATGAAGTATTGCTGGGAATCCAGCACTGAGGTGAGATAAAACACTTACTAGAAGCAGCGGCAGTGTATCTTTCTGTAACCTCCCCTCCCACCCCTATTTTCCTGCACATGCTCCCTTCTCCTTTACACTCTCCATCTACATGTTTAGGAGTCAGCTGTAACCTGATCTCTAAGTGAATCTGAAGATGTGTATTTTTCTCTGCTTCATGTACCTGTTTTCCAGTGACTTTGGATCAAGTGATCAGTGAAGGATAAGAAAGGAGAATGTGATTACTGGAGAAAGACGTCTCCTCCCCTATATATATTAGGATAACCTAGTTAAAGTGAATGGGTGATTAGGACGCGATCTCTGGTTTTTATTGTGATTTAATGCTTATTGAATTTAAACATTTATTCTATTATATATTTTCATTTAAAATTATGTATGAAAATAAATTGAAATCTTGCGATGTTCACACTGGCGGATCATTCTAGACTCATGTTTCCTGTTGTTTCAGCAAATCCATATTTGCACCAATAATCTGCCTCTGACCCCATGGTTTGTATAGAAGCGCCTGTCATGTAAGGCTGCCGGAGATGCAAATGAGACGACTGAAAAGTCATCTGTAACCAAACAAACAGGACGCCCGAGTCTGACAATAGCCTGAAATCAGTATGAAAAGAAAAGAAAGCTGTTCTCAAAAATGTATCCTCAGAATCAAACTATATAAGGCTGAGATCACCCGTCCAGTGATCGTCCGTCACATCGGATCCAGCTCAATCCGTTCTGCAAACACAACTTTATTGTCCATTGATTTCTGCAGGATCCATTTTTATAACATTGGAGTCTATGGAGAACGGATCCGGTAACTGATCACTGTTCATCCTCCTTTTTTCTGTCATTTGTAAAGGATCCGTTTTTTTCTTACTAGTTCAGTTTCACATAGAAGATAAATAGCGATCAGTTCCCGGATCCATTCTCCTACACCAATGGTCAGTTCAGAGTGAGATTTTATCACCGGCATCAAGTGATGGGACATGTGACTATTTAAAGGGAAGGGGAGTGGTCACAAACCAGCTACACCTGAAATAGATTTAACTTGATACTACCTGCAAGGAAGGAGTCCTTAAGCCTTGCCGCACCAAAAGAAAGCGACTATGTTAAATCACAGAGTTTCACAAGGCAATGGGAGACCCTTGTGACATTTGGGCGAGCAGAACCTAAGGGCCAAACACTTCCCCCCAGACCTACCGAGAGAGGAACCCGTGACAAAATCCTAGTGAGAAGGTGGACACATGTGTAAAGAGTGATACACAGTGAAATATACAGTATATATTTATAAGTGTAACACTGACCGTCCGAACCTTCTACCGGGAATTTAAACATTCCCCATCCTCGTCAAAAAGGAATGGAAAGGTGAAGTGTCAGTACAAAGGTGCCACAACACCAGTGGGTTTCCCCCTCTCAGTGAGTTTGGGCCCCCAGGGGTCACCACTCCGGGGTCCATTCTGCACTTTGGGCTTTCAGTCTTACCAGAACTAATGGCATGATCCTGGTAGTGATGGATGACAGTGTAAGCACCCGGTGTATGTGCCCAGTGTGCGCAATGTATCAATCTATTAATATAGTAACTATTATTTGGAAGATGCTACACTTCATCTTATCCAGAAGCCTGAGTAGCCATGTTCACATCTTCACATAAAGATGGTGTGACCTCTACCTGCTCCTCGCTCCTCTCTCTCCGGTGACTCTTTCGGCTCCCGGCGCTCTCATTGGTCACTTTTGGTTTTCGGCTGCAGTCGGTCAGAACCGTCTCACGTCCGTCCCAGATGCTTAAATTCCCGTCTCTGAAAGTTCACAAATACTTTTAGTTATTTGACCTGTGATATTAAGCTCTCGAGACTCCTGGACATTGCAGACCATGAAGTGGTGATGACCGACAGTCTGGAAACACGACATCTTATATCAGGGGCGGACAGAACAGGGGCCCTAAGGGGTTAGGGGGCCCGTTTCAGCATCCAAAGCAGGCAGGATTGTAAATTTTGAATGAGCTATAGGACTGGAAAAGGGCCCCGTACACTATTCTTGCACAGGGGCCCTATTATGTCTTATGTTTATGAGAATAAAAGAAACCACAGAAAAGCACAAACAAGTGATCAAAGTATCAGAACTGTGCTAAGAAATGAAAGAAATTCCAGATCACAATTTCCCTGGAGAAACGGATGATGCCAAGAAAATCAACAATCCCAGCAATTAAGTGTTTGGCCACCAGAGGGCAGAACTGTGAATTCCACAAATATTTAATCACTTTTTCCATCAGTCCGGAGTCAAATTAATCACAATAGTCACATTGTATCCAGAGAAGTGCAGGGGCGTAACTGCAACAGGTGCAGGGGCTGCAATCACACCTGGGCCCCGGAGCCTGGGGGGCCCCAAAAGTCCCTTAGACCTATAGAAAAATACTAATGCTACTAAAGATTTGGGGGCCCTGTTGGAGCTTTCACATCAGGGCCCCTGAGCTTCAGGTTACATCAATGGAGAAATATCATAATGAATAACAATGTTTTATCTTCCATCCACAGCGATCTCTAACTGCTTTCATTTATTACCTGCTATCAAACCTGGACATAAACTCCAAATATCTGATATCTCCAAGATGATTCACAGGTAACGTCTCCATCAGATGGGAAAATTCTTCATCTGTTACTAATATAGAAAACCTACACAAAACCAAAGAGGATGTTCATTATATATATTATAGTAGTTATATCCTTGTACATAGGGGCAGTATTATAGTAGTTATATTCTTGTATATAGGAGCAGTATTATAGTAGTTATATTCTTGTATATAGGAGCAGTATTATAGTAGTTATATTCTTGTATATTGGGGCAGTATTATAGTAGATATATTCTTGTACATAGGGGGCAGTATTATAGTAGTTATATTCTTGTATATAGGGGTAGTATTATAGTAGTTATATTCTTGTATATAAGAGCAGTATTATAGTAGTTATATTCTTGTATATAGAGGCAGTATTATAGTAGTTATATTCTTGTACATAGGAGCAGTATTATAGTAGTTATATTCTTGTATATAGGAGCAGTATTATAGTAGTTATATTCTTGTATATAGGAGCAGTATTATAGTAGATATATATTCTTGTATATAGGAGCAGTATTATAGTAGTTATATTCTTGTATATAGGAGCAGTATTATAGTAGTTATATTCTTGTATATAGGAGCAGTATTATAGTAGTTATATTCTTGTATATAGGGGCAGTATTATAGTAGTTATATTCTTGTATATAGGGGCAGTATTATAGTAGTTATATTCTTGTATATAGGAGCAGTATTATAGTAGTTATATTCTTGTATATAGGAGCAGTATTATAGTAGTTATATTCTTGTATATAGGGGCAGTATTATAGTAGTTATATTCTTGTATATAGGAGCAGTATTATAGTAGTTATATTCTTGTATATAGGGCTGTATTATAGTAGTTATATTCTTGTATATAGGGGCAGTATTATAGCAGTTATATTCTTGTATATAGGGGCAGTATTATAGTAGTTATATTCTTGTATATATGAGCAGTATTATAGTAGTTATATTCTTGTATATAGGGGCAGTATTATAGTAGTTATATTCTTGTACATAGGAGCAGTATTATAGTAGTTATATTCTTGTATATAGGAGCAGTATTATAGTAGTTATATTCTTGTACATAGGGGCAGTATTATAGTAGTTATATTCTTGTATATAGGAGCAGTATTATAGTAGTTATATTCTTGTACATAGGTGCAGTATTATAGTAGTTATATTCTTGTATATAGGAGCAGTATTATAGTAGTTATATTCTTGTATATAGGGGCAGTATTATAGTAGTTATATTCTTGTACATAGGAGCAGTATTATAGTAGTTATATTCTTGTACATAGGGGCAGTATTATAGTAGTTATATTCTTGTATATAGGAGCAGTATTATAGTAGTTATATTCTTGTACATAGGTGCAGTATTATAGTAGTTATATTCTTGTATATAGGAGCAGTATTATAGTAGTTATATTCTTGTACATAGGAGCAGTATTATAGTAGTTATATTCTTGTACATAGGAGCAGTATTATAGTAGTTATATTCTTGTACATAGGAGCAGTATTATAGTAGTTATATTCTTGTACATAGGAGCAGTATTATAGTAGTTATATTCTTGTATATATAGGGGCAGTATTATAGTAGTTATATTCTTGTATATAGGAGCAGTATTATAGTAGTTATATTCTTGTATATAGGAACAGTATTATAGTAGTTATATTCTTGTATATAGGGGCAGTATTATAGTAGTTATATTCTTGTATATAGGAGCAGTATTATAGTAGTTATATTCTTGTATATAGGAGCAGTATTATAGTAGTTATATTCTTGTATATAGGAGCAGTATTATAGTAGTTATATTCTTGTATATAGGAGCAGTATTATAGTAGTTATATTCTTGTATATAGGAGCAGTATTATAGTAGTTATATTCTTGTATATAGGAACAGTATTATAGTAGTTATATTCTTGTATATAGGGGCAGTATTATAGTAGTTATATTCTTGTATATAGGAGCAGTATTATAGTAGTTATATTCTTGTATATAGGGGCAGTATTATAGTAGTTATATTCTTGTACATAGGGGCAGTATTATAGTAGTTATATTCTTGTATATAGGAGCAGTATTATAGTAGTTATATTCCTGTATATAGGGGCAGTATTATAGTAGTTATATTCTTGTATATAGGAGCAGTATTATAGTAGTTATATTCTTGTACATAGGAGCAGTATTATAGTAGTTATATTCTTGTATATAGGAGCAGTATTATAGTAGTTATATTCTTGTATATAGGGGCAGTATTATAGCAGTTATATTCTTGTATATAGGAGCAGTATTATAGTAGTTATATTCTTGTACATAGCAATATCATAGCAATATCAGCTTGACTTATAGTCTCATGGTAATATTCCAACACTGCTTGCTGTCATCTATTTTCAATCAAGCCATTGTAACAGTGCATGTTAATATACCTGTGATTGCTGCAATGATCGCCATAGCAATATCAGCTTGACTTATAGTCTCATGGTAATATTCCAACACTGCACTTATTGTTAAGCTTCCCGTGTCATCTCTATGCATTACATTACTCACTCACCAGTATATGACAATTTGGCAGATTGTAATAGTTATCTGTTGGAGGTGTTATAGTGTGGAGGGAGTCTTGCCCTTTCATCCTCTTGCACCCCTGCTGTTCCTTGTAGCTGCTAATTACCTGATACCATGTTTCCTCCCACAAGCCCCCTCACCTGATTCTGATAGTGTCTCCTATAAATTTAGCTCATTCTTAAGGGGTACACGTGTGGGGGTCAGACACGTGTGGCATCTCATGCAAACTGCCATGGAATGCTAAGTGGAGGCAGTTATTTCATGGCAGTTAGTCAGGGCAGGAGTCAGGTAAGCCTCTCTATTTAACAGGGAGAGGAAAAAAAAAAAAAAATAAAAACTTCTTTTCCTTTCCCTATCACCATGTCCTTTACTTCACCATCTATTGTTCTATGTGCTCTTGCTGGAAGACAATGACATAGAGGGACACTCAAACACTGTGCATAACTCCATTCACTACTAATCTTTACCATGTCTTGTATTTCACTGTTTTCTTATGTGCTCTCGCCACCAATTTTTATCACCCCATCCCCCCTCCATCCCCACTCATTCACATCAGCCCCTCTCTCCTGCCCTACTCTATGTACAGCTCCCATGCTATCTTCAGCTTACTGAAGACTCTCAGCCCATCATATTCCAAAGCTTGTCATAATAAATCATGTCCTAATCCCAAAAACTATCTGCTCTTCCTCTTTTTACTGCTGCTCCTCTCAGGTGATATCTCTCCCAACCCTGGTCCGCCATCTGCTAACTTCAACCCCTCTCCCACCTCACACAGAAACCTCACTAACCTTATTAATATCACCTGCACACCTTCACCTCCCTCTTTCAATTGTGCTCTCTGGAATCCACGGTCTGTATGCAACAAACTTCCTTTCATTCACAATTACTTTCTTACCAACTCTCTTAACCTGCTGGCCCTCACAGAAACCTGGATCCAGGATTCAGACACTGCTTCCCCTGCTGCTATTTCTTATGGCGGCTTACACTTCTCCCACTCCCCTAGACCTGGGAACAGACGTGGCGGTGGAGTCGGCCTCCTCCTGTCCCCACAATGTACTTTCCAGGTCATTCCTCCAGCCCCATCACTCTCATTCCCTTCTTTTGAGGTCCATACCATTAGGCTATTCCATCCCCTCCCCCTCAAAGTAGCAGTGGTATACTGCCCCCCAGGGTCACCCACCCAGTTCCTCGACCATTTCTCCGCCTGGCTCCCGCATTTCTTGTCCTCAGATTTACCAACCCTTATTCTGGGAGACTTTAACATTCCCATAAACAGCCCCATCTCCCCATCTGCATCCCAGCTCCTATCTCTAACTACCTCTCTTGGCCTATCACAGCTCTCAACCTCTAAGACACACGAAAACGGTAACACCCTTGACCTTGTCTTTACCCGCCTCTGCTCATCCTCCCCCTTGGATAACTCAACTCTACTCTCTGACCACAACATTCTTTCCTTCTCACTCACTAACCCTCGGCCAACACAGCCCAAGCCTACCTATCACACATCCAGAAATCTACAGGCCATTAACCCTCAAGCTCTCACAGACTCCCTCATCTCATCTCTGTCCCCAATCTCTTCAATCTCTTCTCCAGATCAGGCAGTAAATCACTACAATGACTCTCTCAGAAGCTCCCTGGACCAAGTAGCGCCCCTCACCCTCAGAACCTCCAAACAGAGAACAAAACAGCCCTGGCTCACACCACAAACCCGATTCCTCCAGCGATGCTCTAGGAGTGCTGAACGTCTATGGAGGAAAACTCGCTCACCAGGAGACTTCATCCACTATAAATTCATGCTCAAAACCTACAACTCTGCCCTTCACCTCGCCAAACAGACCTACTTCACCACCCTGGTCTCCTCACTATCCAACAACCCAAAAAAACTCTTTGACACCTTTCACTCTCTCCTCAGTCCTAAAGTGCAGGCCCCCATCACCGACCTCTGTGCTGATGACCTGGCTTCCTACTTCATGGATAAAATAGACAACATCCGCCAGGAAATCAGCTCTCAGCCTCCAAGCGCTGCCACCCCCATTCTTCCTCACATCCCCTCCGGTTCACTTTCCACATTTGACCCAGTCACAGAAGAAGAAGTCTCCAGGCTCCTATCTTCCTCTCGTCCCACCACATGCACTACCGACCCCATTCCCTCACACCTGCTCCTGTCCCTCTCTCCAGTCGTCACCACTCATCTAACCAAAATCTTCAATCTCTCCCTCTCTTCTGGCATTTTCCCCTCCTCCTTCAAACACTCGATCATTACTCCATTATTAAAGAAAACCACTCTCGACCCATCCTGCACAAATAACTACAGACCAGTCTCCAATCTCCCCTTCATCTCTAAACTCTTGGAGCGCCTGGTCTATTCCCGCCTCACCCGTTACCTCTCCACTCACTCTCTTCTAGATCCATTACAGTCTGGTTTCCGCCCCCTTCACTCCACAGAAACTGCCCTCATCAAAGTGACCAATGACCTTCTGACAGCAAAACGTAATGGTGACCACTCTCTGCTTATTCTCCTTGATCTCTCTGCAGCTTTTGACACTGTCGACCATCAGCTCCTACTCTCTATGCTGCACTCCATTGGTATAAAGGACACGGCTCTCTCCTGGCTCTCCTCCTATCTTTCTGACCGCTCTTTCAGTGTATCTTTTGCTGGCTCCACTTCCCCCCTCTTCCCCTCACTATTGGGGTCCCTCAGGGTTCAGTCCTTGGCCCTCTCCTCTTCTCTCTCTACACGGCCCCGATTGGACAGACCATCAGCAGATTTGGCTTCCAGTACCATCTTTATGCTGATGACACACAACTATACACTTCAGCCCCTGACCTTACCCCTGCGGTAGTAAAGAACACCAATGACTGTCTAACCGCAGTCTCCAATATCATGTCCACTCTCTATTTGAAGCTAAACCTTTCCAAAACTGAACTTCTTCTGCTCCCCCCATCCACTAACCTCCCTAAATCTGACATCTCTCTCAGTGTGCGGCACCACGATAACGCCTAGGCAGCAGGCTCGCTGTGATAACGCCTAGGCAGCAGGCTCACTCTCTGGGTGTTATGTTTGACACCGATCTCTCCTTCTCCTCCCACACACAATGTCTCGTCCGCTCCTGTCGCTTACACCTGAAGAATATCTCTAGAGTCCGCCCCTTTCTCACCCTGGAAACAACAAAAACCCTCACCGTGGCCCTAATCCATTCCCGCCTTGACTATTGCAACTCTCTATTAAGCGGCCTCCCCCTCACCAGACTTTCTCCTCTCCAGTCCATCCTTAATGTAGCAGCCAGGATCACCCATCTGGCCAATCGTTACTCAGATGCCTCTGCTCTGTGCCAGTCATTGCACTGGCTGCCCGTATACTACAGGATCAAATTCAAATTGCTTGTTCTCACCCACAAAGCTCTTCACAGTGCAGCACCCCCCTACCTCTCCTCCCTCATCTCTGTCTATCACCCCACCCGCTCTCTACGTTCCTCAAATGACCTTCAACTAACATCTGCACTAATCCGATCCTCCCACTCCCGGCTCCAAGACTTTTCCAGAGCTGCACCAAACCTCTGGAATGCTTTACCCAAAGAAATCAGGACTATCCACAACTTGCATGGCTTCAGACGATCCCTAAAGACGCATCTTTTTAAGGCGGCCTATCATACTCCCTAACATGTCCATTGTACTGTAGACAGTGAATGGGCTATCCTCTGGACATTATTCTTCTACAAACTCCACCAAACCATAAAGGTCTACACAGACTGATGACCATTCATGTAAGCTTAGCCCTATACCCCATTTCCTCAAGATGCCTGGACCACCAGTGCAATAAGCCCCGGCACCTTGTACAACCCCTATCCCGTTGTAGATTGTAAGCTCTTTTGAGCAGGGTCACCTTCATTTCTTGCTTTATTTATTGCATAGTTTTTTTTTTTTTTTCGTTTTTTTTTTCTTTTTTTTTTTCACATTGATTCTATGCCTATTGTTTTTGTATCCAATGATTGTACTTTATTTGTTCTCTATTGTAATTACTTACTGTATATTTTCTGTACGCTAACCCTACATTGTAAAGCGCTGCGGAATATGTTGGCGCTATATAAATAAAGCTTTATTATTATTATTATTACATAGGAGCAGTATTATAGTAGTTATATTATTGTACATAGGAGCAGTATTATAGTAGTTATATTCTTGTATATAGGAGCAGTATTATAGTAGTTATATTCTTGTACATAGGAGCAGTATTATAGTAGTTATATTCTTGTATATAGGGGCAGTATTATAGTAGTTATATTCTTGTACATAGGAGCAGTATTATAGTAGTTATATTCTTGTATATAGGAGCAGTATTATAGTAGTTATATTCTTGTATATAGGGGCAGTATTATAGTAGGTATATTCTTGTATATAGGGGCAGTATTATAGTAGTTATATTCTTGTATATAGGGGCAGTATTATAGTAGTTATATTCTTGTATATAGGAGCAGTATTATAGTAGTTATATTCTTCTACATAGGGGCAGTATTATAATAGTTATATTCTTGTACATAGGAGCAGTAATATAGTAGTTATATTCTTGTATATAGGGGCAGTATAATAGTAGTTATATTCTTGTACATAGGAGCAGTATTATAGTAGTTATATTCTTGTATATAGGAGCAGTATTATAGTAGTTATATTCTTGTATATAGGGACAGTATTATAGTAGTTATATTCTTGTATATAGGAGCAGTATTATAGTAGTTATATTCTTGTATATAGGAGCAGTATTATAGTAGTTATATTCTTGTACATAGGAGCAGTATTATAGTAGTTATATTCTTGTATATAGGAGCAGTATTATAGTAGTTATATTCTTGTATATAGGAGCAGTATTATAGTAGTTATATTCTTGTATATAGGAGCAGTATTATAGTAGTTATATTCTTGTATATAGGGGCAGTATTATAGTAGTTATATTCTTGTACATAGGAGCAGTATTATAGTAGTTATATTCTTGTATATAGGAGAAGTATTATAGTAGTTATATTCTTGTATATAGGGGCAGTATTATAGTAGTTATATCTTGTAATAGGGGCAGTATTATAGTAGTTATATTCTTGTATATAGGGGCAGTATTATAGTAGTTATATTCTTGTATATAGGAGCAGTATTATAGTAGTTATATTCTTGTACATAGGGCAGTATTATAGTAGTTATATTCTTGTAATATAGGAGCAGTATTATAGTAGTTATATTCTTGTATATAGGGGCAGTATTATAATAGTTATATTCTTGTACATAGGAGCAGTAATATAGTAGTTATATTCTTGTATATAGGGGCAGTATTATAGAGTTATATTCTTGTACATAGGAGCAGTATATAGTAGTTATTAATTCTTGTAATAGGGGCAGTATTATAGTAGTTATATTCTTGTACATAGAGCAGTATTATAGTAGTTATATTCTTGTATATAGGGCAGTATTATAGTAGTTATATTCTTGTAATAGGACAGTATTAAGTAGTTATATTCTTGTAAAGGGCAGTATATAGTATTATATTCTTGTATATAGGGCAGTATTATAGTATTATATTCTTGTATATAGGAGCATATTATAGTAGTTATATTCTTGTATATAGGCAGTATTATAGAGTTATATTCTTGTATATAGGGGCAGTATTATAGTAGTTATATTTGTCATAAGAGATATAGTAGATTCTAAGGATATTATAGTAGTTATATTCTTGTATATAGGCAGTATTATAGTAGTTATATTCTTGTAATAGGGCAGTATTATAGTAGTTATATTCTTGTATATAGGGGCAGTATTATAGTAGTTATATTCTTGTATATAGGAGCAGTATTATAGTAGTTATATTCTTGTATATAGGGCAGTATTATATAGTTATATTCTTGTAATAGGAGCAGTATTATAGTAGTTATATTCTTGTATATAGGGCAGTATTATAGTAGTTATATTCTTGTATAGGAGCAGTATTATAGTAGTTATATTCTTGTAATAGGAGCAGTATTATAGTAGTTATATTCTTGTATATAGGAGCAGTATTATAGTAGTTATATTCTTGTATATAGGGCAGTATATAGTAGTTATATTCTTGTAATAGGACAGTATTATAGTAGTTATATTCTTGTACATAGGAGCAGTATTATAGTAGTTATATTCTTGTATATAGGGCAGTATTATAGTAGTTATATTCTTGTATATAGGAGCAGTATTATAGTATTATATTCTTGTATATAGGGCAGTATTATAGTAGTTATATTCTTGTATATAGAGCAGTATTATAGTAGTTATATTCTTGTATATAGGGCAGTATTATAGTAGTTAATTCTTGTAATAGGGGCAGTATTATAGTAGTTATATTCTTGTATATAGGAGCAGTATTATAGTAGTTATATTCTTGTCATAGGGCAGTATTATAGTAGTTATATTCTTGTATAGGGCAGTATTATAGTAGTTATATTCTTGTATATAGGGGCAGTATTATAGTATTATATTCTTGTATATAGGGCAGTATTATAGTAGTTATATTCTTGTATATAGGGGAGTTTTTTAAGAATTATATATTCTTGTATATAGGGCAGTATTATAGTATTATATTCTTGTATATAGGAGCAGTATTATAGTAGTTATATTCTTGTATATAGGGGCAGTATTATAGTAGTTATATTCTTGTATATAGGAGCAGTATATAGTAGTTATATTCTTGTATATAGGAGCAGTATTATAGTAGTTATATTCTTGTATATAGAGCAGTATTATAGTAGTTATATTCTTGTAATAGGAGCAGTATTATAGTAGTTATATTCTTGTATATAGACAGATTATAGTAGTTATATTCTTGTATATAGGAGCAGTATATAAGAGTTATATTCTTGTATATAGAGCAGTATTATAGTAGTTATATTCTTGTATATAGGGCAGTATTATAGTAGTTATATTCTTGTACTAGGGGCAGTATTATAGTAGTTATATTCTTGTAATAGGGCAGTATTATAGTAGTTATATTCTTGTATATGGGCAGTATTATAGTAGTTATATTCTTGTATAAGGAGCAGTATTATAGTAGTTATATTCTTGTATATAGGAGCAGTATTATAGTAGTTATATTCTTGTATATAGGGCAGTATTATAGTAGTTATATTCTTGTACATAGGGCAGTATTATAGTAGTTATATTCTTGTAATAGGAGCAGTATTATAGTAGTTATATTCTTGTAATAGGGGCAGTATTATAGTAGTTATATTCTTGTAATAGGGCAGTATTATAGTAGTTATATCTTGTATATAGGGCAGTATTATAGTAGTTATATTCTTGTATATAGGGCAGTATTATATAGTTATATTCTTGTAATAGGGCAGTATATAGTAGTTATATTCTTGTATATAGGGCAGTATTATAGTAGTTATATTCTTGTAATAGGGGCAGTATTATAGTAGTTATATTCTTGTAATAGGGCAGTATTATATAGTTATATTCTTGTATATAGGGCAGTATTATAGTAGTTATATTCTTGATATAGGTAATATTATAGTAGTTATATTCTTGTATATAGGGGCAGTATTATAGTAGTTATATTCTTGTAATAGGGCAGTATTATAGTAGTTATATTCTTGTATTAGGGGCAGTATTATAGTAGTTATATTCTTGTATAAAGGAGCAGTATTATAGTAGTTATATTCTTGTATATAGAGCAGTATTATAGTAGTTATATTCTTGTATTAGGAGCAGTATTATAGTAGTTATATTCTTGTATATAGGGCAGTATTATAGTAGTTATATTCTTGTATATAGGGGCAGTTTATAGTAGTTATATTTTGTATATAGGGCAGTATTATAGTAGTTATATTCTTGTATATAGGCAGTATTATAGTAGTTATATTCTTGTATATAGGAGCAGTATTATAGTAGTTATATTCTTGTAATAGGAGCAGTATTATAGTAGTTATATTCTTGTATATAGGGCAGTATTATAGTAGTTATATTCTTGTATATAGGGCAGTATTATAGTAGTTATATTCTTGTATATAGGGCAGTATATAGTAGTTATATTCTTGTATATAGGAGCAGTATTATAGTAGTTATATTCTTGTATATAGGAGCAGTATTATAGTAGTTATATTCTTGTAATAGGAGCAGTATTTAGTAGTTATATCTTGTAATAGGAGCAGTATTATAGAGTTATATTCTTGTATTAGGCGGCAGTATTATAGTAGTTATATTCTTGTATTTAGGGGCAGTATTTAGTGTTAATTCTTGTATATAGGAGCAGTATTATAGTAGTTATATTCTTGTATAGGGCGAGTATTATAGATTATTATTCTTGTATATAGGGCAGTTTATAGTAGTTATATTCTTGTATATAGGAGCAGTTTATAGTAGTTATATTCTTGTTATAGGGGCAGTATTATAGTAGTTATATTCTTGTATATAGGGCAATTATTATATTGTTATATCTGTACGTATATAGAGCAGTATATATTAGTTATATTCTTGTATATAGGAGAATATTTATATGTAAGAGTTATATTTTTGTATAGAGCAGTATTATAGTAGTTATATTCTTGTATATAGGAGCAGTATTATATAGTTATATTCTTGTAATAGGAGCAGTATATAGTAGTATATTCTTGTAATAGGGCAGTATTATAGTAGTTATATTTTGTATATAGGAGCAGTATTATAGTAGTTTATTCTTGTATAAGGAGCAGTATTATAGTAGTTATATTCTTGTATATAGGAGCAGTATTATAGTAGTTATATTCTTGTATATAGGGGCGTATTATAGTAGTTATATTCTTTGTAATAGGAGCAGTATTATAGTAGTTATATTCTTGTATATAGGGCAGTATTATAGTAGTTATATTTGTTATAGGAGCAGTATTATAGTAGTTATATTCTTGTACTAGGGCAGTATTATAGTAGTTATATTCTTGTACATAGGAGCAGTTTATAGTAGTTATATTCTTGTATATAGGGCAGTATTATAGTAGTTATATTCTTGTATATAGGAGATATTATAGTAGTTATATTTTGTATATAGGGCAGTATTATAGTAGAGTTTATAGTAGTTATATTCTTGTATATAGGGGCAGTATTATAGTAGTTATATTCTTGTACATAGGGCAGTATTATAGTAGTTATATTCTTGTATATAGGAGCAGTATTATAGTAGTTATATTCTTGTATATAGGGCAGTAATTATAGTAGTTATATTCTTGTATATAGGAGCAGTATTATAGTAGTTATATTCTTGTATATAGGGCAGTATTATAGTAGTTATATTCTTGTATATAGGAGCAGTATTATAGTAGTTATATTCTTGTATATAGGAGGCAGTATTATAGTAGTTATATTCTTGTACATAGGAGCAGTATTATAGTAGTTATATTCTTGTATATAGGAGCAGTATTATAGTAGTTATATTTTGTACATAGGGCAGTATTATAGTAGTTTATATTTCTTGTATATAGGGCAGTATATATAGTAGTTATATTCTTGTATATAGGGGCAGTTTTTATAGTAGTTATATTCTTGTATATAGGAGCAGTATTATAGTAGTTATATTCTTGTATATAGGAGCAGTATTATAGTAGTTATATTCTTGTATATAGGGGCAGTATTATAGTAGTTATATTCTTGTATATAGGAGCAGTATTATAGTAGTTATATTCTTGTATATAGGGCAGTATTATAGTAGTTATATTCATATAACCATATTTGATGGATACATTCACCTTTTTTCCAGGATTTCTCTGAGGTCTTTCTGGCTGATGATCTTCTGGTTATCTTTATCTGCTTTTCTGTAAATACACAATATATTCCCTGTTAGTATTTTGCGTATTTCGGGGTGTCGGTATATCCTGAGGACGTTCTTCTTCTGGTTTCTCCAATGTCAGGACCGTCATGTATCACAGTTCTGCTATTGGGAAATGAAGCGATTGCTCCAAGATCTTGACCGCCCCATCCCCAATCCTGACAGGCGGTACATCTCCTCTATGACGCTGTATGGCGGCACTATATGACCGGTCAGCATTATCATACGCACCTAAATTCAGAAAGGAGAGAGATGAAATCTGTGTGGAAGAATCGTAGGAGTTTGTCTTGAATGGCGCCGGCTGAGGAGGTGGAAGATTTTGCTTTCTGGATCCTGGATAAAACAGAAGATAAGAAAATGAGTTATTTCCATTTCTATTCATCAGAATATCTGTATTCAGGAACGTCAGGTTCTTACCAATACAAGCGTCATATTAATGTCATCCAGTCACTCAGTGTCTTATAATGCTGTCACCTTCAGAGCTGCATTTATAATTCTGCTGCTTTGGATCAAGTCTACAGGCTTCTGTTATTGATGAGGTCTGTTTCCGACACTTTCCTACTTCATTCCAGAATGACCGGCCATGATGAAGGAGTCCACACCTTAATCTCTGCAACTATTTCATCGACATGAACCGAGATCTTTCCAAAGATCACTATGTGCCGCTGCAACATTGCAGCCTAATACAGGTGAATGGGGTCACATTGTGGCTTTGAAAGTACTGAGACCACAGAAAATGATTTGCAAAAAGTTGGACCCAATTGGCTGCAGAACCACAGAGGTCACAAAGCAACCCTATTCACCTGCTGATCGTTGTGATCTGGAGGAGTCGCATCGAGTTCTGTTGCCATTCCACCTGTCTAGTGGACTAAATCACAGGGGGTCCTTATACAAAACACAAAATATAATCTATGCAGACACTGAACCAGCAGGACCTGCAAGGAGAAATGACTGCCTGCAGCTGTGAACAGAGCAATGCACTATCTGTACAGACACTGAACCAGCAGAGCCTGGAAGAAGAAATAAGACTAAGGCTGGCTTCACATTTGCGTTTGAGAACGCAGCGTATAATGCGCATGCGCATACGCATACAAAAACGCATGCATGTGCATGCAAACGCTGCGTGTATCATATGCATGCATATACACAATGCTTAAAATAAACGCAGCGTTTGCGTGCGTATGCTTGCGTTTGTACATTGCGTATGCGTTTTTTGTCCGCATGCGTTACAGATTTTTTTGTGTCAAACATGTTTCTTTTTGTCAGAAACGCCCATGGGGAGTGGCAATGTAAGGTATGCATGCGTTTCAAATGCTCACTTCCGCAAGACCACGCGGACGCTTGCGTACCTATTAACAATAATGCGTTGTTTATACGCAGGCGTACGCATGCGGATGCTTGCAGATTTTTCAGGCGCCAAAAAATGCTGCTTGTTGCGTTCTGAGGGGGACGAAATTAAACGCACATGTACGCAAACGCATACATACGCATACAAACGCATGTCATTGCGTATGAATGCGTACCCCATTATAAAGATAGGTAAGCAATACGCATGCGGATTTAGTTTTTTAAATCCGCAACATACGCTGCGCTTGCAAACGCAAATGTGAAGGCAGCCTAAGGCTGTGGTCACAGTACCATTTTTCACATGCATTTTTGGAGACCTGCGTTTTCAAAAACGCATGTAAAAAACGCACCCATAGGCCCCCATGTTAAAAAACGCATGCCCTAATAGCCAAAAAGCATGTGTGACTGTCCCATGCGTTTTTGGAGCATATCCAAAAACGCATGCGTTTTTGTAGAAAACGCATGCGTTTTTGTAGAAAACGCATGCGTTTTTATAACATGGGTTCCTATGGAAAACGCATGCAAAAACGCATGTACAGTTAGTACCTTTTAGTGCCATTCAAAAACGCATGCGTTTCCCATAGGAGCCCATGTTAACAAAAACGCATGCGTTTTTCAAAACGCTCAAAAAAATACTACAAGCACTATTTTTAGGTGCAGATTCAAAAACGCACCCAAAAACGCAGGGAGCCATCACACACCTTACAAAACTCATGCTGACATGAAAAAAAGCATGAGTTTTGTTAAATCACTTAAAAAAACGCATGGCAACTGTGACCCCAGCCTAAGACAGTGAATTGTCTGCACAGACACTGAACCAGCAGGGTCTGCAAGGAAAATGAATCCCTACAGCCTGTGAACAGAGCAGTGTGCAATCTGTAAAGACACTGAGCCAGCAGAGCCGCAGATTAGGATGGTGAATTGTCTGCACAGACCCTGAACCAGCAACGCCTGCCAAGAAAAAAATTGCTCCAGCCTATGAACATAGCAGTGTGCAATCTGTAAAGCCACTGAACCAGCAGTACCTGGAAGCAGACATAAGACTAGGAGAGTGGATTGTCTGCACAGACACTGAACCAGCAGGGCCTAACAAGGAAAAATGACAACACACAGCCTATCAACAGAGCAGTGGGCTATCTGTAAAGACACTGAACCAGCAGAGCTTGGAAGAAGAAATAAGACTAGGACAGTGAATTGCCTGCACAGACACTGAACCAGCAGGGCCTGCCAAGAAAAAAATTGCTCCAGACTATGAACATAGCAGTGCGCAATCTGTAAAGCCACTGAACCAGCAGAGACTGGAAGCAGACATAAGACTAGGAGAGTGGATTGTCTGTACAGACACTGAACCAGCAGGGCCTGAAATGAAGAATGAGCTCCAGAAACCTTAAAAAAGTTAGTACCTATTCTGGTAGACATGGAAACAGAGGCTGATAATGAATCTTGATCTTCTGCAGCCTAAGACCACAGCATTCCAGACACTGAACTGGTAGGAGCTGCAGTCAGGCTGCCTTCACACTTGCAGATGCATCTGCAACTAAGAGCAGACAGTGACAAAGCAGAATTCTGAGTGCAGCTCTGGTTGTGACTAGAGTATAATACTAGGAGATTAAGATGGTGATGACGAGATGATTGAAGAGATCCAGAGTCAATCATTAATGTCGGGTCACCTCTGATCACCGTGCCATGACCATACCCACAGTCCGGCATTCGGGGCACCCTGCACCCTCCTCCATTGTGACTTCGGGTCTGGAGACGCTGCAGGAATTCCAGGTAATTGACAAGAGGAGACGTCTCGTCCAATCCACAGCGAGATAGAAAGTGACCCAGCCGCTCCTCAGGGAGGTCGAGATTAAACATCGCCAGGACTCGGAGGAAGATTTCTTTTGTTACCTGGAAGGAAAGATGCAGCGTAAAGTTATGGAGTCAAATATGTTACTGTGTCCAGTGTGTGAGTGGTCAGTGTGCGGCTTGTGTCCGGTGTGTGAGCTGTCAGTGTGCGGCATGTGTCCGGTGTGTGAGCTGTCAGTGTGCGGCATGTGTCCGGTGTGTGAGCGGTCAGTGTGCGGCATGTGTCCGGTGTGTGAGCTGTCAGTGTGCGGCATGTGTCCGGTGTATGAGCGGTCAGTGTGCGGCATGTGTCCGGTGTGTGAGCGGTCAGTGTGCGGCATGTGTCCAGTGTGTGAGCGGTCAGTGTGCGGCATGTGTCCGGTGTGTGAGCGGTCAGTGTGCGGCATGTGTCCGGTGTGTGAGCGGTCAGTGTGTGGCATGTGTCCGGTGTGTGAGCGGTCAGTGTGCGGCATGTGTCCGGTGTGTGAGCGGTCAGTGTGTGGCATGTGTCCGGTGTGTGAGCGGTCAGTGTGCGGCATGTGTCCGGTGTGTGAGCGGTCAGTGTGCGGCATGTGTCCGGTGTGTGAGCGATCAGTGTGCGGCTTGTGTCCGGTGTGTGAGTGGTCAGTGTGCGGCTTGTGTCCGGTGTGTGAGCGGTCAGTGTGCGTTATGTGTCCGGTGTGTGAGCGGTCAGTGTGCGGCATGTGTCCGGTGTGTGAGCGGTCAGTGTGCGGCTTGTGTCCGGTGTGTGAGAGGTCAGTGTGCGGCATGTGTCCGGTGTGTGAGCGGTCAGTGTGTGGCATGTGTCCGGTGTGTGAGCGGTCAGTGTGCGTTATGTGTCCGGTGTGTGAGCGGTCAGTGTGCGGCATGTGTCCGGTGTGTGAGCGGTCAGTGTGCGGCATGTGTCCGGTGTGTGAGCGGTCAGTGTGCGTTATGTGTCCGGTGTGTGAGCGGTCAGTGTGCGGCTTGTGTCCGGTGTGTGAGCGGTCAGTGTGCGGCATGTGTCTGGTGTGTGAGCGGTCAGTGTGCGGCATGTGTCCGGGTGTGTGAGCGATCAGTGTGCGGCTTGTGTCCGGTGTGTGAGCGGTCAGTGTGCGTCATGTGTCCAGTGTGTGAGTGGTCAGTGTGCGGCATGTGTCCGGTGTGTGAGTGGTCAGTGTGCGGCATGTGTCCGGTGTGTGAGCGGTCAGTGTGCGTCATGTGTCCAGTGTGTGAGTGGTCAGTGTGCGGCATGTGTCCGGTGTGTGAGCGGTCAGTGTGCGTCATGTGTCCGGTGTGTGAGCGGTCAGTGTGTGGCATGAGTCCGGTGTGTGAGCGGTCAGTGTGCGGCATGTGTCCGGTGTGTGAGCGGTCAGTGTGCGTCATGTGTCCGGTGTGTGAGCGGTCAGTGTGCGGCTTGTGTCCGGTGTGTGAGCGGACAGTGTGCGGCATGTGTCCGGTGTGTGAGCGGTCAGTGTGCGGCATGTGTCCGGTGTGTGAGCGGTCAGTGTGCGGCTTGTGTCCGGTGTGTGAGCGGTCAGTGTGCGGCTTGTGTCCGGTGTGTGAGCGGTCAGTGTGCGGCATGTGTCCAGTGTGTGAGTGGTCAGTGTGCGGCTTGTGTCCGGTGTGTGAGTGGTCAGTGTGCGGCATGTGTCCGGTGTGTGAGCGGTCAGTGTGCGGCATGTGTCCGGTGTGTGGTGGTCAGTGTGCGGCATGTGTCCGGTGTGTGAGCGGTCAGTGTGCGGCTTGTGTCCGGTGTGTGAGCGGTCAGTGTGCGGCTTGTGTCCGGGGTGTGAGCGGTCAGTGTGCGGCTTGTGTCCGGTGTGTGAGTGGTCAGTGTGCGCTATGTGTCCGGTGTGTGAGCGATCAGTGTGCGGCTTGTGTCCGGTGTGTGAGCGGTCAGTGTGCGGCATGTGTCCGGTGTGTGAGCGGTCAGTGTGCGTCATGTGTCCGGGGTGTGAGCGGTCAGTGTGCGGCTTGTGTCCGGTGTGTGAGCGGTCAGTGTGCGCTATGTGTCCGGTGTGAGCGATCAGTGTGCGGCTTGTGTCCGGTGTGTGAGTGGTCAGTGTGCGGCATGTGTCCGGTGTGTGAGCGGTCAGTGTGCGTCATGTGTCCGGTGTGTGAGCGATCAGTGTGCGGCTTGTGTCCGGTGTGTGAGCGGTCAGTGTGCGGCATGTGTCCGGTGTGTGAGCGGTCAGTGTGCGGCATGTGTCCGGTATGTGAGCGGTCAGTGTGCGGCATGTGTCCGGTGTGTGAGCGGTCAGTGTGCGGCTTGTGTCCGGTGTGTGAGCGGTCAGTGTGCGTCATGTGTCCGGTGTGTGAGTGGTGAGTGTGCGGCTTGTGTCCGGTGTGTGAGCGGTCAGTGTGCGGCTTGTGTCCGGTGTGTGAGCGGTCAGTGTGCGGCATGTGTCCGGTGTGTGAGCGGTCAGTGTGCGGCTTGTGTCTGGTGTGTGAGCGGTCAGTGTGCGTCATGTGTCCGGTGTGTGAGTGGTGAGTGTGCGGCTTGTGTCCGGTGTGTGAGCGGTCAGTGTGCGGCGTGTGTCCGGGGTGTGAGCGGTCAGTGTGCGTCATGTGTCCGGTGTGTGAGTGGTGAGTGTGCGGCATGTGTCCGGGGTGTGAGCGGTCAGTGTGCGTCATGTGTCCGGTGTGTGAGCGGTCAGTGTGCGGCGTGTGTCCGGGGTGTGAGCGGTCAGTGTGCGTCATGTGTCCGGTGTGTGAGCGGTCAGTGTGCGTCATGTGTCCGGTGTGTGAGTGGTGAGTGTGCGGCTTGTGTCCGGTGTGTGAGCGGTCAGTGTGCGTCATGTGTCCGGTGTGTGGAGCGGTCAGTGTGCGGCTTGTGTCCGGTGTGTGAGCGGTCAGTGTGCGTCATGTGTCCGGGGTGTGAGCGGTCAGTGTGCGGCATGTGTCCGGTTTGTGGCCATAGTAGCGGCCATTGTCATTTGATTGTAAACTCACCTCCCCGGTCCCTTGAGGGTCGAACACTGTAAATTCTGACATCATGGCTCGAGCCCCCTCCCTGAACTTCTCTTTTAGCCACTTCTCTATACTCAGGGATACTTTCCTTTCATTTCCAGTTTTGGAGGTTGTTACATTGGTTGTTTCTGTGAAGGAGAAGAACACGAGTCTCTCTGTTATTATCGGAGACTTGTTATTATTCTCCGTCCGGTCACATCTTGGTCTGATCAGAATTATGATTGCAGCTCTGGCTGTGACTGGAGAAGACGATGTGAAGAATGGAGAGAAGTACGGTATATAATGTAACACAATGCACGTACTCATCCGCTCGGGCCCCCGGCTGTCGGACATCTTCTGCAGGGCGTACAGGAGGACCTTGCGCTTTTCCTCGGCTCGTTTTGTACCTAGATGACATTGTAAATCATCGAACCTCAGAACAGCAGCTTCATCTTTGACGTATCTGTAAAATAACCCCAGATGATAATAAGGAATGAGTAGATTCTGGGCCTCAGAGCTTGCACTCTGCAATAATTCACTAACCGGCTCCACAACTTCTTATATTCCTCCTCTGACATCTTTATCCCTATCTTGGTCAGGACACTTTGGAGCTCAGCAGCGTTCAGACAATCATTCGGAAACAGTTTCAACAGCTCAAAGTATCTGTAATTGTAACAACAGCAATAAATGATCATGAGCACAAATCATATCCAATCCATTGATACAATGTATCATCTTGTAGCTTGCAGTACCAATAATGACCACTAGTGGGGCACAACCATTGCATAGACACCAATAGAACAGCGCCCCTTCATTTCATTTAGCCAAAATGAAAATATTATTTAAATATTATAAGTGTAGAACAAACTTTCCTACAGATCTACACGTCAGACCCACAGGGTAAATTTACAGGATGAGATCTGTGAATCAATTGTTTTCCAGGAATTAAGTATAAAATCCTTTTTAAACCGAAAAACTTGCGTCCCAAAGTGATGGTCAGCGAAGGAACGGGGACAAATTATTGATCCACTGGTAGTTACTGGCTCTGGTATTATAGGAGGCCAGGTCCATTCATTCACCAAAGTCTGACTCCAGACAATCCATAGTTACATTTAGTGTAGGGGAAATGGATTTAACAGAGTAGTGAATACATTTATTTGGGATCTGAGGGATAAGTGACTTCAGGACTCAGCGGGAACTTTATATTTCTGATGTCACCAGCATGCCCAACAGTAAAGACCACCAGCCTTTACAACAGTAAAGACCACCAGCATTCTCTACTGTAAAGACCAGCAACATTCCCATCAGTAAAGACCACCAGCATGCCCAACAGTAAAGACCACCAGCATGCCCAACAGTAAAGACCACCAGCATGCCCAACAGTAAAGACCACCAGCATGCCCAACAGTAAAGACCACCAGCCTTTACAACAGTAAAGACCACCAGCATTCTCTACTGTAAAGACCAGCAACATTCCCATCAGTAAAGACCACCAGCATGCCCAACAGTAAAGACCACCAGCATGCCCAACAGTAAAGACCACCAGCATGCCCAACAGTAAAGACCACCAGCATGCCCAACAGTAAAGACCACCAGCATGCCCAACAGTAAAGACCACCAGCATTCCCAACAATAAAGACCACCAGCATGCCCAACAGTAAAGACCACCAGGCTTTACAACAGTAAAGATCACCAGCATTCCCAACAGTAAAGACCACCAGCATGGCCAACAGTAAAGACCACCAGCCTTCACAACAGTAAAGACCACCAGCATTCCCAACAGTAAAGATCAGCAGCCTTCACAACAGTAAAGACCACCAGCATTCCCATAAGTAAAGACCACCAGCATTCCCAAAAGTAAAGACCACCAGCATGCCCAACAGTAAAGACCACCAGCATTCCCAACAATAAAGACCACCAGCATTCCCAACAGTAAAGACCACCAGCATTCCCAACAGTAAAGATCAGCAGCCTTCACAACAGTAAAGACCACCAGCATTCCCAAAAGTAAAGACCACCAGCATGCCCAACAGTAAAGACCACCAGCATTCCCAACAGTAAAGACCACCAGCATTCCCATAAGTAAAGACCACCAGCATGCCCAACAGTAAAGACCACCAGCATTCCCAACTGTAAAGACAACCAGCATGCCCAACAGTAAAGACCACCAGCATGCCCAAGGGTAAAGACCACCAGCATGACCAAGAGTAAAGACCACCAGCATGCCCAACAGTAAAGACCACCAGCCTTTACAACACTAAAGACCACCAGCCTTCACAACAGTAAAGACCACCAGCATTCTCTACTGTAAAGACAACCAGCATGCCCAACAGTAGAGAGCACCAGCATTCCCAACAGTAACGACCACCAGCATTCTCAACAGTAAAGACCACCAGCATTCCCAACAGTAAAGACCACCAGCATTTCCAACAGTAAAGACCACCAATATGCCCAACAGTAAAAACCACCAACATGCCCAACAGTAAAGACCACCAGCATTCCCAACAGTAAAGACCAACAGGATTCTCTACTGTAAAGACTACCAGCATTCCCAACAGTAAAGAACACCAGCATGCCCAACAGTAAAGACCACCAGCATTCCAAACAGTAAAGACCACCAGCATTCCCAACAGTAAAGACCACCAGCATTCCCAACAGTAAAGACCACCAGCACTCCCAACAGTAAAGACCACCAGCATTTCCAACAGTAAAGACCACCAGCATTCCCAACAGTAAAGGCCACCAGCATTCCCAACAGTAAAGACCACCAGCATTTCCAACAGTAAAGACCACCAGCATTCCCAACAGTAAAGACCACCAGCATTCCCAACAGTAAAGACCACCAGCATTTCCAACAGTAAAGACCACCAGCATTCCCAACAGTAAAGACCACCAGCATTTCCAACAGTAAAGACCACCAGCATTTCCAACAGTAAAGACCACCAGCATTCCCAACAGTAAAGACCACCAGCATTCCCAACAGTAAAGACCACCAGCATTCCCAACAGTAAAGACCACCAGCATTCCCAACAGTAAAGACCACCAGCATTTCCAACAGTAAAGACCACCAGCATGCCCAACAGTAAAGACCACCAGCATTCCCAACAGTAAAGACCACCAGCATGCCCAAGGGTAAAGACCACCAGCATGCTCAACAGTAAAGACCACCAGCATTTCCAACAGTAAAGACCACCAGCATTCCCAACTGTAAAGACCACCAGCATGCCCAATAGTAAAGACCACCAGCATTCCCAACAGTAAAGAAAACCAGCATGCCCAACAGTAAAGACCACCAGCATGCCCAACAGTAAAGACCACCAGCATTCCCAACAATAAAGACCACCAGCATGCCCAACAGTAAAGACCATCAGCCTTCACGACAGTAAAGACCACCAGCATTCCCAACAGTAAAGACCACCAGCATGCCCAACAGTAAAGACCACCAGCATGCCCAACAGTAAAGACCACCAGCATTCTCTACTGTAAAGGCAACCAGCATTCCCAACAGTAAAGACCACCAGCATTCCCAACAGTAAAGACCACCAGCATGCCCAACAGTAAAGACTACCAGCCTTCACAACAGTAAAGACCACCAGCATTCCCAACAGTAAAGACCACCAGCATTCCCAACAGTAAAGACCACCAGCATTCCCAACAGTAAAGACCACCAACATTCCCAACAGTAAAGACCACCAGCATGCCCAACAGTAAAGACCACCAGCATTCCCAACAGTAAAGACCACCAGCATTCCCAACAGTAAAGACCACCAGCATTCCCAACTGTAAAGACCACCAGCCTTCACAACAGTAAAGACCACCAGCATTCCCAACAGTAAAGACCACCAGCATTCCCAACAGTAAAGACCACCAGCATTCCCAACTGTAAAGACCACCAGCCTTCACAACAGTAAAGACCACCAGCATTCCCAACAGTAAACACCACCAGCCTTCACAACAGTAAAGACCACCAACATTCCCAACAGTAAAGACCACCAGCATTCTCTACGGTAAAGACCACCAGCATGCCCAACAGTAAAGACCACCAGCATGCCAAACAGTAAAGACCACCAGCATTCCCAACAGTAAAGACCACCAGCATGCCCAACAGTAAAGACCACCAGCATTCTCTACGGTAAAGACCAGCAGCATTCCCAACAATAAAGACCACCAGCATTCCCAACAGTAAAGACAACCAGCATGCCCAACAGTAAAGACCACCAGCATTCCCAACAGTAAAGACCACCAGCATGCCCAACAGTAAAGACCACCAGCATGCCCAAGAGTAAAGACCACCAGCATTCCCAACAGTAAAGACCACCAGCATGCCCAACAGTAAAGACCACCAGCATTCCCATTAGTAAAGACCACCAGCCTTCACAACTGTAAAGGCAACCAGTGTGCCCAACCGTGGGAACCACAAGCATGCTGAACGGTGGATGCCACCAAGATATCAAACAATGGAGACCACTAGCATGTCCAACAGTGGAGACCACTAGCATGCCCATCAGAGGAGACCACTAGCATGCCCATCAGTGGAGACCACTAGCATGCCCTACAGTGGAGACCACCAGCGTGCCCAACAGTGGAGACCACCAACGTGGGTGAATTATTGGGTATTACTTTGGTTGTCAGATACATTTTTAGTAATGCATGTGGTTTACAGCTTGCCCAGCTCCTGTGAGCCTCGTATGACCTGTTGTTAGCCATGTCCTTCAGCTGGAGATGAGCCTCCTGTGCCGTCTTCTGAGCCGTCTTTTGCTTCCTTTTCATGGGGTCCAGCCATTCTGGGGGAGACTGATCTTCCTCCAACTTGAAATGATCATAGAAGGCATCAAATGTGATTATTGGCTTCTCCTCCAGGTGTAATCTGCATAAAATAAGTAAAAATCCCACCAGTCAGTAAGCAGAAATCTCCCAGGTATATAACATTGAGGATCCTGAGGACCGACCTGCACAGGAGCTGCTGAAACACCGACTTATTAATGAAGCGCCCCAGGAATGTGGTCAGGATGATCAGTAATGAGTCTCTATAAAAGACAAACAATGTGACCAGTCAGCGCCATCCCTGCCTGAAACAGCTGATAACAGTGAACAATAGTAGATTGCATCCAATGCATCCATACAACTCTTCTTATCTAATAGGATTTCCTGGGCTATAATTAGGATGGATTTTTACCCCAGGGTGGTGCATGTAGGCTGTCATGTGGGTGAGCCGACCTCACTGTAAAAGTTCCTTCAGCTTATGTAATAACTTAAGAAGGTACACAAAACATTATGGGGGTAATAGTGGAAAACTAGAGAAAAAAGCCATCAGAAATCTGCTAGAGTTGGGAGACAACTATGATGAGCGAGCGCTTCAATGCTTGAGCACTGGACTCAAAACCAGCGTTCCCTACAGTGGAAGCCACTAGCGTGTCCAACAGTGGAGGCCACCAGCATGTTCAAAAGTGGAGGCCACCAGCGTGCTCAAAAGTGGAGGCCACCAGCATGTCCAGCAGTGAAGACCACCAGCATCTCCAACAGTGGAAACCACCAGCGTGTCCAACAGTGGAGACCACCAGCATGCTCAAAAGTGAAGACCACCAGTGTGTCCAACAGTGGAGACCACCAGCATGCTCAAAAGTGAAGACCACCAACATCTTCAACAGTGGAGACCACCAGCATGCTCAAAAGTGAAGACCACCAACATGCCCAACAGTGGAGACCACCAGTGTGTCCAACAATGGAGACCACCAGTGTGCCCAACAGTGGAAACCACTAGCGTGCCCAACAGTGGAGACCACCAGCGTGCCCAACAATGAAGACCACTAGCATGCCCAACAGTGGAGACCACCAGCATGCCCAACAGCAGAGACTACAAGTGTATCAAACGATGGAGACCACCAGCAGGCCCAACAGTGGAGACCAGTGTGCTCAACAGTGGAGACTACCAGCGTGCCCAATAGTAGAGATCACCAGCATGCCCAAAAATGGAGAACACCAGCATGCCCAACAGTGGAGACCACCAGTGTGCCCAACAGTAAAGACTACAAGAGTGGTCAATAGTGTAAGCCATTAGTGTGCCCAACAGTGAAGACCACCAGCGTGCCCATCAGTGGAGACCACCAATGTGCCCAACAGTAGAGGCCTCCAGCATCCCCAACAGTGGAGAATATCAGCATGCCCAACAGTAGAGACCACCAGCGTTCCCAACAATAAAGACCACTAGCATGCCCAACAGTGGAGACCACCAGCATGCCCAACAGTGGAGATCACAAAATAGTGGAGACCACCAGTGTGCTCAACAGTAAAGACTAGAAGCATGCCCAATAGTGGAAGCCATTAGTGTGCCCAACAGTGAAGACCACCAGCATGCCCAACAGTGGAGGTCTCCAGAATCCCCAATAGTGGAGAATAGCAGCATGCCCAACAGTGGAGACCACTAGTGAGCCGAACAAAGGAGACCACCAGCGTGCCCAACAGTTGAGACCACCAGCGTGCCCAACAATGGAGACCACCAGCATGCCCAACAGTGGAGACCACCAGCATGCCCAACAATGGAGACCACCAGCATGCCCAACAATGGAGAACAGCAGCATGCCCAACAGTGGAGAACAGCAGCATGCCCAACAGTGGAGACCATCCAACAGTGGAGAAAACCAGTGTGCCCAACAGTAAAGACTACAAGCGTGCCCAGTAGTGGAAGCCATCAGTGTAAACAAAGTGAAGACCACCAGCATGCCCAACAGTGGAGGTCTCCAGCGTCCCCAACAGTGGAGAATAACATAATACCCAACAGAGAAGACCACCAGCGTGCTCAACAGTGGAGACCAACAGCATCCCCAACAGTGGAGACCCCCCCCCAGCGTGCTCAACAGTGGAGACTCTTCTGAAAAAATGCTTGAGTTCCACATTGACTTCCATTATACTCTTGAACATGGATCGAGCCCATCCAAGCATCCGACCTTCTCATTTCGAGTACCGAGCACCTGAGCATTGAAGCGCTCGCTCACTACCGGTGACAACCAAAATAGCTTTACCTTCATAATACACAGAGAGAACACAGCGGACATACAAGAAACACTGTACCCACATCACAGATACAATGACCCCACATCACCCAGCTCCCTCTGTTTCTTAGTAACATCAGAGTCTGGAGATAACATGATTTGGGGTTACATATCACCGCACCACCGGGGGACACAGATGGAAGAGGCCCCTGTGCAAGACCAGTATATGGGCCTGTCCTATAGCTCCTCATAATGCACAATTCCACCTGCTTTGGAGGCAGTAATTGACCCCAGATCTTTTGACCCCCATGCGGTTGCACCAATGATATGTCCACCCCTGGTATAGATCCCGCAGAGATTATTATTATGTACATAGCAACGAAGAGGTAACACTTGTGCCCTCATATTACAGTGCAGGGACAAGTGGTAAAACAGGGAAATAAAGTACCGGGTTATTCTTCCTCTGCCTTCTGGGTCATGGATCAGGAACAAATGCTTCAGATTGTAAAAAACCTCCAGAATTTATCTTCTCCAACAACTGAAACCTCAACTGAAATCAGAACATAAAAAATAAATAAAATGTATGATCCTGAGTTACCTCCTGTATTATACTCCAGAGCTGCACTCACTATTCTGCTGGTGCAGTCACTGTGTACATACATTACATTACTGATCCTGAGTTACCTCCTGTATTATACTCCAGAGCTGCACTCACTATTCTGCTGGTGCAGTCACTGTGTACATACATTACATTACTGATCCTGAGTTACCTCCTGTATTATACTCCAGAGCTGCACTCACTATTCTGCTGGTGCAGTCACTGTGTACATACATTACATTACTGATCCTGAGTTACCTCCTGTATTATACTCCAGAGCTGCACTCACTATACTGCTGGTGCAGTCACTGTGTACATACATTACATTACTGATCCTGAGTTACCTCCTGTATTATACTCCAGAGCTGCACTCACTATTCTGCTGGTGCAGTCACTGTGTACATACATTACTGATCCTGAGTTACCTCCTGTATTATACCCCAGAGCTGCACTCACTATTCTGCTGGTGCAGTCACTGTGTACATACATTACTGATCCTGAGTTACCTCCTGTATTATACCCCAGAGCTGCACTCACTATTCTGCTGGTGCAGTCACTGTGTACATACATTACATTACTGATCCTGAGTTACCTCCTGTATTATACTCCAGAGCTGCACTCACTATTCTGCTGGTGCAGTCACTGTGTACATACATTACATTACTGATCCTGAGTTACCTCCTGTATTATACCCCAGAGCTGCACTCACTATTCTGCTGGTGCAGTCACTGTGTACATACATTACATTACTGATCCTGACTTACCTCCTGTATTATACCCCAGAGCTGCACTCACTATTCTGCTGGTGCAGTCACTGTGTACATACATTACATTACTGATCCTGAGTTACCTCCTGTATTATACTCCAGAGCTGCACTCACTATTCTGCCGGTGCAGTCACTGTGTACATACATTACATTACTGATCCTGAGTTACCTCCTGTATTATCCTCCAGAGCTGCACTCACTATTCTGCCGGTGCAGTCACTGTGTACATACATTACATTACTGATCCTGAGTTACCTCCTGTATTATCCTCCAGAGCTGCACTCACTATTCTGCTGGTGCAGTCACTGTGTACGTACATTACATTACTGATCCTGAGTTACCTCCTGTATTATCCTCCAGAGCTTACCTCACTATTCTGCCGGTGGAGTCACTGTGTACATACATTACATTACTGATCCTGAGTTACCTCCTGTATTATACTCCAGAACTGCACTCACTATTCTGCTGGTGCAGTCAATGTGTACATACATTACATTACTGATCCTGAGTTACCTCCTGTATTATACTCCAGAGCTGCACTCACTATTCTGCTGGTGCAGTCACTGTGTACATACATTACATTACTGATCCTGAGTTACCTCCTGTATTATACTCCAGAGCTGCACTCACTATTCTGCTGGTGCAGTCACTGTGTACATACATTACATTACTGATCCTGAGTTACCTCCTGTATTATACCCCAGAGCTGCACTCACTATTCTGCTGGTGCAGTCACTGTGTACATACATTACTGATCCTGAGTTACCTCCTGTATTATACCCCAGAGCTGCACTCACTATTCTGCTGGTGCAGTCACTGTGTACATACATTACATTACTGATCCTGAGTTACCTCCTGTATTATACTCCAGAGCTGCACTCACTATTCTGCTGGTGCAGTCACTGTGTACATACATTACATTACTGATCCTGAGTTACCTCCTGTATTATACCCCAGAGCTGCACTCACTATTCTGCTGGTGCAGTCACTGTGTACATACATTACATTACTGATCCTGACTTACCTCCTGTATTATACTCCAGAGCTGCACTCACTATTCTGCTGGTGCAGTCACTGTGTACATACATTACATTACTGATCCTGAGTTACCTCCTGTATTATCCTCCAGAGCTGCACTCACTATTCTGCCGGTGCAGTCACTGTGTACATACATTACATTACTGATCCTGAGTTACCTCCTGTATTATACTCCAGAGCTGCACTCACTATTCTGCTGGTGCAGTCACTGTGTACATACATTACATTACTGATCCTGAGTTACCTCCTGTATTATCCTCCAGAGCTGCACTCACTATTCTGCTGGTGCAGTCACTGTGTACGTACATTACATTACTGATCCTGAGTTACCTCCTGTATTATCCTCCAGAGCTGCACTCACTATTCTGCCGGTGGAGTCACTGTGTACATACATTACATTACTGATCCGAAGTTACCTCCTGTATTATATCCAGAGCTGCACTCACTATTCTGCTGGTACAGTCACTGTGTACATACATTACATTACTGATCCTGAGTTACCTCCTGTATTATACCCAGAGCTGCACTCACTATTCTGCTGGTGGAGTCACTGTGTACATACATTACATTACTGATCCTGAGTTACCTCCTGTATTATACTCCAGAGCTGCACTCACTATTCTGCCGGTGCAGTCACTGTGTACATACATTACATTACTGATCCTGAGTTACCTCCTGTATTATACTCCAGAGCTGCACTCACTATTCTGCTGGTGCAGTCACTGTGTACATACATTACATTACTGATCCTGAGTTACCTCCTGTATTATACTCCAGAGCTGCACTCACTATTCTGCTGTGCAGTCACTGTGTACATACATTACATTACTGATCCTGAGTTACCTCCTGTATAATACTCCAGAGCTGCACTCACTATTCTGCTGGTGCAGTCACTTGTGTACATTACATTACATTGCTGATCCTGAGTTACTCCTGTATTATACTCCAGAGCTGCACTCACTATTCTGCTGGTGCAGTCACTGTGTACATACATTACATTACTGATCCTGAGTTACCTCCTGTATTATACCCAGAGCTGCACTCACTATCTGCTGGTGCAGTCACTGTGTACATACATTACATTACTGATCCTGATTACCTCCTGTATTATACCCAGAGCTGCACTCACTATTCTGCTGGTGCAGTCACTGTGTACATACATTACATTACTGATCCTGAGTTACTCCTGTATTATCCTCCAGAGCTGCACTCACTATTTTTTTTTTTTTTTTTTTTTTTTTTTTTTTTTTTTTTTTTTTTTTTTTTTTTTTTTTTTTTTTTTTTTTTTTTTACATACATTACATTACTGATCCTGAGTTACCTCCTGTATTATACTCCAGACCTGCACTCACTATTCTGCTGGTGCAGTCACTGTGTACATACATTACATTACTGATCCTGAGTTACCTCCTGTATTATCTCCAGAGCTGCACTCACTATTTTCTGCTGGTGCAGTCACTGTGTACATACATTACATTACTGATCCTGAGTTACCTCCTGTATTATACTCCAGAGCTGCACTCACTATTCTGCTGGTGCAGTCACTGTGTACATACATTACATTACTGATCCTGAGTTACCTCCTGTATTATACTCCAGAGCTGCACTCACTATTCTGCTGGTGGAGTCACTGTGTACATACATTACATTACTGATCCTGAGTTACCTCCTGTATTATACTCCAGAGCTGCACTCACTATTCTGCTGGTGCAGTCACTGTGTACATACATTACATTACTGATCCGAAGTTACCTCCTGTATTATATTCCAGAGCTGCACTCACTATTCTGCTGGTACAGTCACTGTGTACATACATTACATTACTGATCCTGAGTTACCTCCTGTATTATCCCCAGAGCTGCACTCACTATTCTGCTGGTGGAGTCACTGTGTACATACATTACATTACTGATCCTGAGTTACCTCCTGTATTATACTCCAGAGCTGCACTCACTATTCTGCCGGTGCAGTCACTGTGTACATACATTACATTACTGATCCTGAGTTACCTCCTGTATTATACTCCAGAGCTGCACTCACTATTCTGCTGGTGCAGTCACTGTGTACATACATTACATTACTGATCCTGAGTTACCTCCTGTATTATACTCCAGAGCTGCACTCACTATTCTGCTGGTGCAGTCACTGTGTACATACATTACATTACTGATCCTGAGTTACCTCCTGTATATATTCCAGAGCTGCACTCACTATTCTGCTGGCAGTCACTGTGTACATACATTACATTACTGATCCTGAGTTACCTCCTGTATTATACCCAGAGCTGCACTCACTATTCTGCTGGTGAGTCACTGTGTACATACATTACATTACTGATCCTGAGTTACCTCCTGTATTATACTCCAGAGCTGCACTCACTATTCTGCTGGTGCAGTCACTGTGTACATACATTACATTACTGATCCTGAGTTACCTCCTGTATTATACTCCAGAGCTGCACTCACTATTCTGCTGGTGCAGTCACTGTGTACATACATTACATTACTGATCCTGAGTTACCTCCTGTATTATACTCAGAGCTGCACTCACTATTCGCTGTGCAGTCACTGTGTTACATTACATTACATTACTGATCCTGAGTTTACTCCTGTTTATTTCTCCAGAGCTGCACTCACTATTCTGGCTGGTGCAGTCACTGTGTACATACATTACATTATGATCCTGAGTTACCTCTGTATTATACTCAGAGCTGCACTCACTATTCTGCTGGTGCGTCACTGTGTACATACATTACATTACTGATCCTGAGTTACCTCCTGTATTAACTTCCAGAGCTAGCACTCTACTATTCTGCTGGTACAGTCACTGTGTACATACATACATTCTGATCCTGAGTTACCTCCTGTATTAACCCAAGCTGCACTCACATTTTCTGCTGGTGAGTCACTGTGTACATACATTACATTACTGATCCTGATGTTACCTCCTGTATTATACTCAGAGTGCATCACTATTCTGCCGGGCAGTCACGTGTACTACATTACATTACTGATCCTGAGTTAACCCCTGTATTATCTCAGAGCATGCACTCACTATTCTGCTGGTGCAGTCACTGTGTACATACATTACATTACTGATCCTGAGTTACCTCCTGTATTATACTCCAGAGCTGCACTCACTATTCTGCTGGTGCAGTCACTGTGTACATACATTACATTACTGATCCTGAGTTACCTCCTGTATTATACTCCAGAGCTGCACTCACTATTCTGCTGGTGCAGTCACTGTGTACATACATTACATTACTGATCCTGAGTTACCTCCTGTATTATACTCCAGAGCTGCACTCACTATTCTGCCGGTGCAGTCACTGTGTACATACATTACATTATTAATCTGCAGAGAGGGCTGTCACTTACCTCTTCACACTGTGCCTGTATTTGGGGGCTTGTGTTCTCCTTGGATCCGTTCTCTGTGTTTTCTTTTCTCTCCTGGTGTTTCCCACCTGTAATTAATGAGTTGTTGATCGTCCCTGTGTTACATATCACTGGATCTGACATTTACTGTTCTGTACAGTATATTCCCTGCTGGCGTTACCTTGAGAACATACACACATTGGCCATTATGTATCACTGATCCTCAGCAGCAACGTGTGAAGACGGAACCTTAACATTGCGCTCCCTGAATATTACAGGAGACGAATAAGTGATTGTACGAAACGTGCGTCGGGGCAGGGGAGAGGACGGAGCCGGCAAACATCTGCTTCTAAATGTGTTATCTGGCCTGGATAGTAAACAGATATAAGAAGGCAACATAGGACCCTAATGATGTCTACTGAGCGCCTTGTGTAGTTTGGACTTGGTATAATATGATGCTGACAGTTACAGTAATTATACTTATATAACCTAACTATAGAAACGTAATAAGAACACAGTGCACAGTGCTATAATATACAATTACCCCAAAGATAAAAAATATATTTATTTATACAGTGTCAGGGCATTGATTTTAATACTTTTTGCTCCATATCTATCTCTATGTAATGTTTCTTAATCCAACCCATGTGACTAAACTTAAAGGGGAACTCCGGGGAGATAAAATTTTTATCCTGTCCCTGTCCTACAGGATGAAGTAGAGCCGTACACTGCAGTTCTAGGATGTAAATGATACTTTTTATCCATGTTGTCCCACTCCAAGCTGTATAGGCTGAGAGCCAACTACCAATGAAGTAAATCCGGTGATGGCATCTCTGTAATGAGGAGGGGTGTGGTGTATAGACATCAACACCCTATATAAGGTGCGCTTAATTATTAGGCACATGGGTCAGAAGAGAGATGTGACGGCTCTGAAGAGTCCACAATTGTGAGATGTCTTGCAGAGGGATGCAGCAGTCTGGAAATTGCCAAACTTTTGAAGCGCGATCACCGAACAATCAAGAGTTTCATGGCAAATAGCCAACAGGGTCACAAGAAGCGTGAGGGCAAAAAAGGCGCAAAATAACTGCCCATGAATGGAGGAAAATCAAGCGTGAAGCTGCCAAGATGCCATTTGCCACCAGTTTTCCATATTTCGGAGCTTCAACGTTACTGGAGTATCAGAAAGCACAAGGTGTGCCATACTCAGGGACATGGCCAAGGTAAGGAAGGCTGAAAAACCACCACCTCTGAACAAGAAACAGAAGATAAAACCACCACCTCTGAACAAGAAACATAAGATAAAACCACCACCTCTGACCAAGAAACATAAGATAAAACCACCACCTCTGAACAAGAAACATAAGATAAAACCACCACCTCTGAGCAAGAAACATAAGATAAAACCACCACCTCTGAACAAGAAACATAAGATAAAACCACCACCTCTGAGCAAGAAACATAAGATAAAACCACCACCTCTGTACAAGAAACATGAGATAAAACCACCACCTCTGAACAAGAAACATAAGATAAAACCACCACCTCTGAACAAGAAACATAAGATAAAACCACCACCTCTGAACAAGAAACATAAGATACAACGTCAAGACTGGGCCAAGAAACATCTGAAGACTGATTCTTCAAAGGTTTTATGGCCTGATGAGATGAGAGTGACTCTTGATGGCCAGATGGATGGGCCAGAGGCTGGATCAGTAAAGGGCAGAGAGCTCCACTCCGACTCAGACCCCAGCAAGGTGGAGGTGGGTACTGGTATGGGCTGAGATCATCAAAGATCAACTTGTGGGACCTTTTCAGGTTGAGGATGGAGAGAAGCTCAACTCCCGGACCTACTGCCAGTTTCTGGAAGACAACTTCTTCAAGCAGTGGTACAGGAAGAAGTCGGGATCGTTCAAGAAAAACATGATTTTCATGCAGGACAATGCTCCATCACATGCATCCAACTACTCCACAGCGTGGCTGGCCAGTAAAGGGCTAAAAGAAGAACAAATAATTACATGGCCCCCTTGTTCACCTGATCTGAACCCCATAGAGAACCTGTGCTCCCTCCTAAAATGTGAGATCTACAGGGAGGGAAAACAGTACACCTCTGGGGACAGTGTCTGGGAGGGAAAATAGTACACCTCTGGGAACAGTGTCTGGGAGGTAAAACAGTACACCTCTGGGGACAGTGTCTGGGAGGGAAAACGGTACACCTCTGGGGACAGTGTCTGGGAGGGAAAACAGTACACCTCTGGGGACAGTGTCTGGGAGGGAAAACAGCACACCTCTGGGGACAGTGTCTGGAGGCTGTGGTGGCTGCTGCACACAATGTGGATCGTAAACAGATCAAGCAGCTGACACAATCTGTGGATGGAGGCTGCTGAGTGTCATCATAAAGAAAGGGGGCGATATTGGGCACTCATTGTTTGGGGTTTTGTTTTTGCATGTCAGAAATGTTTATTTCTACATTTTGTGCAGTTATATTGGTTACCTGGTGAAAATAAACAGGTGAGATGGGAATAGATTTGGTTTTTCTTAAGTTGCCTAATAATTCTGCACAGTAATAGTTACCTGCACACACAGATTCCTCCTAAGAGCCAAATCTAAAAACCTCCAACTTCCAAATATATTAAGCTTTGATATTTATGAGTCTTTTGGGTGATTGAGAAGATAGGTGTTGATCAATAATAAAAAGAATCCTCTACAATACAACTTGCCTAATAATTCTGCACACAGTGTATCGATCACTTATACATCAATAAAATCATATCTGCTCCTCAGCTCTCACCCTTCCCTCAAGGGACAGAGACATTCAGTCCTGCATAGTGCTAACGTTTCAGGGGACAGGAATATACCAAGTTGATATGGGAGAGGGGAGACCATGGCAGTGCTGAATCAATCAATGCAGTGCCCTGCCTGTGCTCCCAGCCTGATACATAGCAGTACACATTATGCACCATCATATCATTGTACAGTAGAGGATCACAGTGTATATTTATATCTGCTTGGTGACATGATCGCTATTTGAAGTGAGAACACCCCTGTTCATACATTACATAGGATGTATATCAGGGGCAGGATTGTAGTGTGACCATGGGGCTGGCAGCCATGCACCCTGTTCATACAGAAGTATGAAGGGGCAGGAATGTAAGATGATCCTGGAGCCCCCAGGGTCCATAACCCTGCCACGCCCCCTGTTCATACATAAGTGTGGGGGGCAGGTGTTTGGTCTCAAGGAGCCCCCCGGGTCCATGCCCTCGACAACCCCCGTTACTGCTGCAGTTGAGATGAATGTCTTGTTCCCCGGGGGGGGGTGGGCTGGGAGGAAAAATCATTTTATCTTTTATAAGAGAAACTATAAAATCCTAGAATTTCAGTGCACAGTTGTTCATCATGTAGGAGGGCAGGGACAGGGTAAAAAGTTCTCCCCGGAGTTTTCCCCCTTTTAAAATTTTTTTTTGTGATTAGGTGGTTATCCCCCCCAAATTTTATCTGCAGCGGGAAAAATAATTTTTTTTATGTTTTTTTTTTAAATTTTTAATGTAAAAATTTGTACTTTTGGCTTAATATTT